>CM035341.1:36584697-36754697 GCA_020226455.1 Prunus salicina
AGATTGCATTACCATTGATGAGATCCTTCTGTAACACCAATGCCCATGCACAAGCAGCAGACGCTCCAAATATCGAAATTGTGCAATGGCAATATCACTTGACATGACCGCCTGAATTGAATAATAAGCATGAAAAGTTCATGAGAATAAAAGCATAGAGAAAATACAGGGAAACAAACAAATTATTCAATAGAACATGTGGAAGAATCTGTAAAATACCTGCATTCCTTCAACACCGCTAATTCCAATCCCAATATCTGCTTCTTGGAGCATTCCCACATCATTGGCTCCATCACCAATAGCCAGTGTCGTTTTCCCGGTTCCAGATTTGACCAGTCTAGTGACCTGTTTCATTTCAACATTTAAAACAAATCAATTCTTAAATCTGATTATCTGAGCATGAAAAGGCAAGAATTCATCCTTATGAAGCTATTGAAATGAAAAGGAAAAACCCATGAGAGTGTAATTTGTACACACACCAGTGCCTTCTGTTTTGGTGATGAACGGCAGCAAATAACAGATGCACAGCCAATCGCAAGATCTAGAAACATTTTCTTTATATCATCCTCCAGAGCATAGGCAAGTGATTTTCCATCAATGATCAATGCAAATGCCTCAGAGCCCGCCTGATGCTGTAAGCTGAGCTTCCCCTAGTTATCTGATGGAGAACACTTCTTTTTGATGCCTAAAGATGAATCAGCAATATCCTATCAGCATCATATGTACTCTGACTTCAAATGGTTTAAGACAGATTAATGTGCATGTACTCTATTAGGCTATTATGTTGTTCAAGAACACTGTTTTACTTCCTTGAGTATCAAAGCTACAGATTTCATTTTCAATACATAAACTAACTCAACTATATGTATATAGTTTTACCATGGCGATGGCTTCCTTATCTCCTGTCTTTTCCAACCTTTGGATTTCAGGAGACTCCAAATTGATTATAATTTGCTTCATTCCTTGTCTAAGCAAGCTACAGGCAAACCTGCAGGTTAACAATTTCAGTCAGAGACCTTCATTAGTAGGAAGAAAAAAATAGGCCTCACCTCGGCCCAAATAATTGATACCCAGAAATCATACCCAATATTGATGGCAGTCTCCATCTTGTCTCCAGTCAAAACCCAAATCTTAATTCCTGCTTGGGCAAGCTTGTCAATGCAATCAGGAACCTAACCAAAAAAGAAAGAAAGAAAGAACATCACTTTGGAATTCAATACCATGTCTACAAAATAAACTTCCATGTTATGCCATCAGTATTTGACTACACACCCCATTTTGGAGTTTGTCCTCAACGGCAGTTGCACCAAGAAGAATTAGATCTCTCTCAATCTTATCTGTTACTTCATCAATCAATGTTTCGCGATCTGCACTAATTGAATTCTTGGCCTTGATAAATTTTTCATTGAATTCTCTGTATTCATCTTCCTCAAGTTCACGATAGGCAAGTATCAAGGTCCTCAGCCCTGCATCAGCATACTCATTTAAATGCTCCATGGTCTCTTCTTCAAACCCCGTACCATTTTTGGCAAGCCTCTCAAACATGACACTGGACAGAAAATGAGCTATGCTGGTTAGAAAAGTGCTTTTAACTTAGCAACAGGGAAATTAGGGACAGATTCAAGTTTTGAGACAGTTAATACATACTTGTCAGCACCTTTACAAAGCAATAGTACTTTTCCTTCCTCATTTCTTATAATCACAGACATTCGCTTCCTTGTGCTGTTGAACTCTAAAACATTCAGAAGTGTATATGACCTGCAAAATAGAAGTTTCTTGATGAATATAAAAGTGGATATTCCTGGTATAAAAGTGCATGTGAAATCAATGTGGAGGCATTAGGAATCGGGTATCCTGATGAACCCACATCACACCAATGGAAACCGAAGAAGACTGGCATATATATTTGAAAGTCCTATTTATGAGAAAAATAAAGAAATATACTAACCTCTCAACTATCGTGCCAGACACTGGATCCAACTCTCGCAGTGATATGCTTGTTTGCGTCCTTTTGTAGAATTCAAAACCAAGTTCTCTTGCTGCAATCACAAATGCTGCTTCATCAGGAGATTCAGCCTCATACAAAACCTTCCCAGTATCTTCATCAACTTCCGGAATGGCTGTATGACAGATTGCTAATAAACTGAAAAACTTCTGGATGTATTCTGCATGTGGCTCATTAATCCAATTTCCATTCATAATCCTTTCATCTTTAAAATTGAAGCCTTTAATGGGTGGCTTTGTATCAGTAGAATCCTTGACATTGGCCTCTCTGTTTATATTTTCATGAACCAAGGGTGAACCATTTCGCCTACCCATAGCCCTCTCAACCTCTGTATAACCTCGGCCATAAGCTGTCCCTGCCACAGAACACTTAATGAACTCCATTGAATTGCAAGTCAAAGTTCCAGTTTTATCTGAGAGAATTGTGTCAACTTGGCCGAGTTCCTCATTCAAGTTTGAGGTACGGGCATGTGCTGGTTTGTCAGCTTCCTCATAGTACATGTGAATATCTCGATTGATGAAGATGCTCTGAAGAACTTTCACAATTTCTATTGACACATACAAGGAGATGGGGATAAAGTAGCTATATAGCATCAGGGCAGTCAAAAAGTGGTAAACTGCTGCATATGGAGCTTTTTTAGCATCAAAGAAAATTGTAGAATCATCTGGCCTGAGATACCACCTTTTCATGATCCCATTGTTTAAGTCACCTTTGGTTGCGATCCCAAAGAAAATAGATCCAACCATTGCCATAGTAAATAAAACAAAGAACAAAAGGTAGATAATTTTATCCATCTTCTTCTCAATTCTGCTTCTTTTTGAAGGGGGATCAGTAGAATTTTGAATAACCTTTGTGTCGAGACCAGTGAAGATAACAACTCCATATATGTAGTCGGTATTTCGGAGTTTAGAGTCTCTGAGGAGAAGCTGTTGAGGAGAGAGGGGAAACTGTTGCTTTTCAAACTCCATAGTTCCAACAAATGAGTACAAATTTGCATTCGGGTCTTCACATTTAACAACCGCGCTAAAATCGCAGAAGTTAGAGTCCTCATGTAAGGATGAAGTTACCTCTAATGCTTGTTTTAACTTTAAATTTGTCTCCCCGTCAAGGTTCATGGTCTCGACATAGCAGATTGCATCATCATAACTAGATGAAAGCAAGAGGAGGTCCGTTGGAAAGAATTCATCCTTTTCTACTTTCACTATATCTCCCACTCTCAGATTCTTCCAAGGAGTATAATCAAAAGCCCCGTTACCTTTATGTACTTTAACTTTTCTATTGTTCACCTCAATATCCTGAAAAATTATTCCAACTGTAAGATTATACAGCCCTGGGTGACAGTTTACATAAAGAACAAATGATATATAAACTACAAAACAGGTAAGATACACAGCACAGTCAAATAATTCCGATACAGAATATCTTGAAGAAAGTTTTTAAAATCTAGTCTGATCATCCTCCAAGTCTCAGAGCAATCCTCAGTTAGTTATGGTAAGTCATTGAAGACTGTATCCTAATGTTTGATTTTACACATTCAATGAGAATTCTGAAGGGAAGAGGAAAATGAAAACAACGAAAATACAGAGCCAAACTGGGTAAGCAAAATAGTACCTGCTGTTTTCGACGCCAATCTTCGATACCCTCTTTCACCATGGTCGCCCCAATGACGATAATAAGAGGGATGATCGCACTGACAGCCGTGTACGGAGCCAGAGGAGTGAAGGCTAAAGCTCCAGTGACTAAAAAGTAGAAGTTGGCCACCCTCCTGAACTGCTCAAACAAAGATTTTGGCAAGAAAGTAGCAAGCGTATACTTTGTAGTACTGACATAATTGTCTCCATAATTGCGAATCTCAGCATCAAAACAATCTGGGTCATTGCAGTAAACCACTCTGGAAAATCCTGGTCCCCCAATCTGTGAATGTTCATCCCTCAAAGAAGATTTACCACAAGTGAAAGAATAGATCTTGCTGAAACGCAGCTTTCTCCTTCTGCCACCTCCCCTCATTCTTTCTCTCTGTCTATGTCCCTCTCACACTACTACAAGCTCTAGCTAACCCCAATACCAAGACCAACACAAACCCACCTATATAATTTTGAAAACAAGCCTAGTGAAAATAACAGGTAACAGCTACTGCAGCTCCTTGAAAAGCAATTCCTCACTGATAAATACAGCTTGGTTCTTCAAGGACAACAAAAACCCAGTTCCACAACCCCCCAAAAATTCACAAATATTAAACACAGACACCCAAACGAGGGGGGAAAATCCCAGTTTATAAGAACACAACCCCAGGGAAAGCCCAACAAAAAAAAGGTTTCTCAGCCAGAAGCTCAGAACCCCAGTAAAAGAAGAATAAAAAATTTGGTATTAGACAGAGAAAGAATAATAAATGTATAGAATTTTGAGAGAAAAAAGCTTGAAACAGATAAAACCAGAAAGGCTAACTCTTCAAGGGTAATATAAGCACACAGGTTTCTATTTTGTAATCTAGGCAACTTTGGCACCCAAAAGTGTGAACTTTGTCCTAGAAATCCAACACCAAGAATATGATGAAAATAGAGTATGGAAGAAGCTGGTAAAATAGAGAAAAGGTTTACATGAATATCCGGGTATTTGAAATGGTCTCTACACATGAAGGCTTTGAACGAAGACTTGGATTGGATCTCGCATTTTGACTTATGTTAAGGACGCGCATTCCCTTTTGGGTTTGTTTATAGATTTCCAAATTCAACTGCTTTCCCAGGAAACAAAAGAAGAAGGAAAGGAATGTGTTTGAAATAGATGTTTTCGAAATGAAAAAAAAGGGGGGGCGATAGAGAAGGTCTAGAAGATTGATTTGATTAATGGGATTTGCTTTCTGGGAAAATTCAGTTTCGCGGGAAAGTTATGGGAGCTCATCAATGGTAACTGTTTAATGTCTCTCTGTCTCTCTGTCTTTCCCTCTCTATGTGAATTGGTCTTCCTTCTTGTCCCTCTCTCTCAGAAACTTCATTAGAAAAGTCCCCAAAATGAAATACATTAATTTTTCTGATGTAATGATTAATCAGAGGATAATTAATCTATTACATCAGTAAAGCATGAAGAAAGGAGAGAGAGAGAGGCATGAAAGGAAGACAAATTGGAAGGTCTGTGTCAAGCAAAAAAAAAACTTTCTGTTTCTTTTTTGCTTGACCAGAAATTTCCCACACTTCCCACCTTCATCAAATTGGAAACTGGAAAGTATATAATAAACTTCGAGCAAATTACTGGAAAGTTGGGTTTTTTTTCAAGTAAATTTCGTTTTTAATCGGTTACTTTTTTCTATTTTGGTTTTTTTTTTAATTGGTTGGAATAAATAAAAAAAAGGAAAGAAAACACAACAAAATTGAATTTTTTAAGGAATTTTAAGACACAAGTTAGGGCCAAGGTGCGAAGTCATGACGGGGCATGGCAACGTGATCGCCGGGTCAAACACTCTAACAACCAAGCACTAATGTTCTCCTTCTAACATCACATGCACTTTTCCTTGTCTTTTTTTCTTTTCCTGTTTTTGTTTTTTTTTAAAACTCTTGGCCCTTTGTCTGGTTCAAAGACCAAAAATAAAAGCTTTTTGTTCGTCAATTCAGCAAAATAAATAAAAACATACAAGACATGTTTTTTGTTTTGATTCGAAGAGGGGTCGAGATTAATGGTCTGTTTCTATTTCGTTTGAAGTTAATATCCCGTCACTGGGCATTACTTTCGCGTGAAATCTATTACCAAATTTTGCTACTCATAAATCAAGCCATGGACAAGGAGGAATTTGGCATGTATAGCCACCATACACATAACTCATGACAGATATAGCCACGATGACAATTAAGTTTCTCTCTGTAGCTTAATTGTCACCGTGCATTGGTAGGTATGATTTGATTTATTATCAATATATTAGTGTTTTAGTAGTATACGATTTTGCTCTTGCTTTCTAATCAATAGGGAAACAAAACAGTTTTTCAAGCAAATTGTACATTAAGACCACCTAAAATTACTCAATAAACAATCATTCTAAAATTCATGAATATCGTAAACTCACTTAATTGTGTTCAATGATACTTCACCGAGATATAAATTAATTTAGACAACTCAGTCTAAAATTCATGAATATTGTAAACTCGCTTCATCGTGTTCAATGATACATCATCAAAACATAAATTAATTTAAACATATCAGACAAATTGAGGTGAAAATTGAGATTGAGAAATTTTAGGGGAGATTACGAATCGAACAATCGAAAAAGGAAATAACCAAACCAAATGGTAAGGAATCTAGAATGGTGAATAACAAAAGGTAAATCAAGTATTGAGACATCATATAGATGGGTACATGATGCATCATTTTCATAAGAAATCTATATAGCCACACAAAATCATACAAGATTAATGAAAATATACATATGTGGGAAATGACGTATCAAAAACGATTGAGGAATATGAAGATGCCAAATCGATTTGGCCTTGGGATAATATAAGCCTGTTTTATGTTAATCTTGTTTAACAACCCTTTTACCTAATTTTAGGACTATCAAATTATTCTTAATTTCTCTTTATAGACACGTGTATTAAGGAGGTCGTGCACATGGAATATTTTTCCCACAAAATGGCAGCATGCATGAATTGGGAAAAGAGGCAAAGAAGCCGTCGCTAGCCCGTGAAAGAAACAAAGATACACCTAAAATAAATTAGCCGCAGCAAAAATCCCTTGTATTTCATCCAGAAGGACCGTGAATCAATGTGTGTGCATGAATGCATATCTCTATCAAAAATAGTCGTATTATATTTTGCCTAGGGCCACTTGGCCAGCAGCATCCACAGGAGAGGCTGCCGGGGGGCTCATTGCTCTTCAGCTGATTGACCAATCAGCGTGTGCCATTTTCATTGTAATTGTCATTCGTCATCCGTGATGTGGCTTATCAAATTTTTATTTATTTGTTAGATCATGCTTGTCATTGTTGTTAGTTAATTTATTATGTTTGGAGCTCAATTAAGGAAAGAGAAATTACTGGGAAAGATGATTAAGTAGACAAATTGCGATGCAGGCCTGTGGGCAGTCTATGAGCTTAATTAAGGAAAACGCAGTTAGTAACTTAGTATGAAGTGGAAATTATTCTCATTCTAATTGCAGAAATTGATGACAATTGAAAGGGATCTTAATTACCCTCCTTGCCTAAAATGTATCTCATTTGATGACAATTGAAATTTAGCCCTAAAAGCTTCGGCTCGTTTCAAGCTAATTTATTTGTTTCCTCTATTCTTTATTAACTTAAGTAATGAGGGTTCTTTTATTTGGTTAAAGGTATCCATATGTGTATTCAAGACATCATGTTGTTTCATTCAATGATCCGAGATCATGTTGTTTACCCTTCCATTATATTTCTTCCAATTTTCAATAAATCCTCCCTCGTATAAAAAATTAAAAAAGAAACTTAT
The DNA here is from genome assembly GCA_020226455.1 of Prunus salicina. Taxonomy (NCBI): domain Eukaryota; kingdom Viridiplantae; phylum Streptophyta; class Magnoliopsida; order Rosales; family Rosaceae; genus Prunus; species Prunus salicina. Next base: position 36,592,147 of record CM035341.1, read on the forward strand.
TTAACTAGCAAGAAGTTGTTAGGTACATACGTACCACATCCAAGTGTCAACTCGATTGTTAAGTCTTTATTTTATTTTATATTTTTATACGGTAACAGTTCTTCATTTTGTTTTACATGCTCGTACAATAGTTAATTTATTTATTTTTAAATGATAATTGATAGGTTCTCAAAATCTATTATTATAATAGCACAAATGACTTTCCTTTAATCCCTAGTTTGACATTGGGCAAACTTTTTCCATATGTATCCACAAATTAACATGTATATTATACAATTTGGAGATAACAATCACAATGGGAGCCAAAAAGTTCGTATACAAGCAAACACATCCGTCCATTTCCTCCAACAACCATGCATTATGGCATTATGCATAAACACATAAGAATTTAAGAGGATACAAGAAAAGGTGACCATGCTAAAAAATCTCATCCTTGAAGTTGATATCTTGTAAATAATAAAGGGAAAGAAAAAAAACCCAAGCAAATCATGCAAAATTGCCTTACCTGAAATGGTCAGTTTCTAACAGCTATTGTCTGAACCCAATTGGAGGGATGCGTATATGTAATATTTTTAAGACCCAATCAACATCTGCGTTGACTAGTCAACATATGGGTCTATTGTTATTAGTTGTGCACATGGACATGGTGACATAGTGGAATGAGGTATAAAGGAAAAGGAAAAGGAAAAAAAAATCTTCAAAGGTATCATTGCTTACGTGTCCCGACGAACATTCATATATAGTGACACGTTTTTGGCACGACTTGGAAAAAGAGGGCAGTGACCAATCAAGCACGCACTCTCTCTCTCTCTCTCTCTCTCTCTCTCATGAGCCAAAATGAGAAAAGAAAATACACATGCAGAGACAAATACATACATACGTGTTACATACTACTCTCTCTTTTATTCAGCAACATCATATTCTTAGAATATCCTAAATCGATAGGCCCCCCAATACTAAATCAATTTGAAGTGTAACAACGTAAAAACTAAGGTCAAATATTATGTTGGTCTTGGTAATATTTTTCTTGGAAGATAGGGCCCGTTCGGTAACTTTTTAAGGGGTTGTTTTCATTTTCAGAGAACAAAAATGAGGCAAAAACACGTTCAGTGACCCAAAAATAAAAAACACTGAGAATGTTTTCATAAAATGAAAACAAGTTTATGTGTACTTGTAGAAAACAGAAAAAAGTTGTTTTCATAAAAATAACTCACATATTATTATTTCAAATTGTACTACCAGACACGTTTTCATTGTTTTTGTTTTATGAAGATGTTTTCTAATTAATCTACTAAACGCATTTTCATTTCTTGAAAATGCAAATTCGTTTTCTTGTTTTCATTCTTTGAAAATATTCTAAGAAAACATTTTTTGAAAACGTTACCGAACGGGCCCTAGATTTTTCAAAATTGAATTTTGTTCTCCAAATTTGAAAATAAAAACTTGATACTAATATTGCAACAACAAAAACAACTCAAAATATAGATTGTCAATACTTGCGTGCTTTTAATATATATATGATCAATTTCCTGTATACATGCTATACGTATGTACATACGTGTTTGAAAAGTGAACGGCTTCATCTACCACATATCTATAAATTAAACCATAAAAATGTCAACTTGTTTTGCAAGAAAAATCCCAAGATGAGTTTGTGTCAATTGGTCTCAAAGTCAAGCCCCATATTGAGTATTGGGCATCCATAACCATTCTCGCGGTCAAGGTGGTATGGTCAATGAAGTCACCCACCCAATTGGGAATGATGGGGGGAACGTTGCATAAAATGGTAGGACTTAGGACCCTATGGAAATTTCCTTGTAATTAAATTGCAATGACTTGGGAATTTATTTATTTAATTAGCCGCGTTTTTTTGTCTTCTCTAATTATGCCTAGCTGACATGGAATATTCATAATAAATAATAATAATAATAATATAAGCTTCAAGAAATGTAACGTGGAGGAGGAGTGATGAGTTGAAACCCTAATTCAACCTTAGTTATTTCTTAATTGCATTGAATTTTGTATGATATGGTGAAGTAGCCAGGGAGGGAGGGCCACGCGGCTCTTGGTGGGTTGGGTCAGTTGGCTGCTGATGCTCTGCTGCTGCTCGTGCAAGCCTGGCTGCATGGGTTATGTTCCTCTTCTTATGCTATTCACACACCAACTCATATATATATAGATATTTTCCATCCATCGAGAGGTCATTTAAATAAGTTTATTTGAGGGACACTTCTTGTAGGACCTACTCTGAAGTGTATTTTATTAATCCAAACCGTTTATTTTGTAGATACTCATTCACAGATCATTTCTACAAAAAAAATCACTTGAATTCGACATTATTTGACCACTCAATTGAGTTATTGAAATTTTAGGACTTTCTTAGAGCACTGTGTTCATTGATTTTGTAGGACAGAATTGGATGTCAAAATGGTTTCCGATTTGTCTAATTTTTTTGTAAGAATGATCTATGAATGAAGACCTAAAAAATAGATGGTTTGAATCATTAGAAGAAAAAAAAATTGTATGGTACCCTAAAGGGCGTTCCTCAAATAAAATTATTTAAGGAATCCATCAATAAAAGGGGACTGTATGTTGATGTATTTTAAATAATTTTTTGTTTTCTTGATTGAATCAATCATACAAATATATATTGTTAGTTGTAGGGCAGGTGGTCGGCTTATTGTCGTGCTCCAGAATCCAGATCAATTAGTAGTTGCACTTATATTTTGAAAAACTGTTATTGTTCCCTCGAACAAGTTGAGTGGATTCTTTTAAGAGGAGATTGAATTGATGTGAAAAATGAATAAGCTCCTCAACTTGTTATGTGCTCAATGCTCATGTTGTTTAATATGTATATGTGGTTGGCAGCCTTTGCGTGCCCTAACTGGCTATCCTATCCTTGTCTAGATAAAGAAAAGAGAAGACTTTTTACAAGGTTTGGACTTTAGTATAGAAGACATTGTTACGATCAATTAGGGGGCCCTAGCACAAAACCAATATTTGCTCCAATTCATGCTCCCAAATCAATTAGGTAAACGTGAATTAAGTCAGTTGTTTAGAACAGTGAATATGTTCATTTGTACATAATTTTGAATTCATCTTTTTGTAAATTAGATTAATTAGAGTAGTTTAAACTATCGTTTATATACTAAAAATAAATAAATTAATTAAGTGTTAATGTTTTCATTAACTATGCGGTTAATTGAGTACAAATTTGGATCAAGGTCCCAACAAAAATGTTACACTCTTCCAATCCATGATAAGGCCCAGAAAAGAAAATAGGAACTGTCAATGTCATGATACATATGGATCACCAATTAAAGAAAATCTTGAAACGCAAAATGTATTAGTAATAGTCATGTTGAAATGGACTTCCAATAAGGTGACCTACCAACCCGCAAATGCCTTACGTCTTTGTGGATAGAATTAGCGTTACATGTAACACCAACCCTAGAAATAATTGGCAATTTCCGTACATGGTACCTCTCTAGAATTTGAACAGGTGTAGCAATACTAGTGGCCAACATTTTTATAATTTTTATTTAATATATATAGTTGCACCATCGGCACAAGCACGATTTAAATAATCATATTATATAAAAATGTTTGTATCATGTAAGTAAGGGGGGGTTGACAATGGGTGAGATATAATTGTGGAAGTGGTTAATTATGCATTTGCTTATGGGTCAGATCAGCAGTACATTATACAAATGGGGGAAGCCAAAGTAGTCAGTTGAAGGTTGCTTTCTTAAATGCAATTTAAAATTGTACAGATCATTGATTTTGTATCCTTTATTTCATGATTGATTGTAATGGCTGGATGATGATACTTTGTCATCATGCTATGATAATTATTTTTCCACCCTCTCCTCAACTCCTTGTAGTATTGATTTGTAAACTTGTGAGCAAAAACATTTTGGTTGGGTTTTTATAAATTTTGTACTTGCAAGTTGAGAAAGTGAAGATTTTCTGCTACAAATATCATCATACAATACTGAAATATGATTGCCAAAAGTTTGCATCTTTATCTTTGTTGTTTACACAGTCATTCACTATTAAAATACTCAAATAGGCAACGGGTCTATTTTAGTGGAAAAATGACTTGACTTGCAGATTAGTGATTTTAAGTTCGAATCTCCATGGCACCGTGATAGTATGTGCAAGAAAATCCCCATCCTCATGTAATTTAAACTATCAATTGCACTAAAAACAACACTCAAATAAAGTCTTCAAAAAAAAACTTTTTTTAAGCTGTTATATGGACTGGATGAATCTAACTCTGTTCATGATGGGTTTTAGTTGGATGTGGGCTGTCTTTCTAATTGAATTAGGGTCATAAAAATCATAATGATGTAGCAACTTTGAAGCAAGAGATTGGGTTTGTTTTTGGTTGGTGAGAAATTAGTGTCCAAAAAGCATTAAGCCCACCCCAATCCACATTGGTTTCTATCCAGTTTTCGGTCCAAAAGGCACTCGGCCCAAATATATGTTTGAGCCCAGAATGACCGAGTTTGTGTACCCGGTGAGTGAACTCAACTCAATTTGGTAGTTCTGTTCTGCTCTATCAGAAAAAAAGAAAAAGAAAAAAGTTTCTGATTCCATGATTTTCCAGTTTAGCAATCTGATCTTTGACAAAGACCACATCTTTCTTCACTCAGAGCCTCACTGTTAAGAACCCTCCAAAACCCACTTCTCAATTCAAAGGTAAGCCTCTTCCTCTTCTGTCTCTCCCGCGCTCTCTCTTCACCGGTAGAAATGCAGAACACATATTTTAGCTCAAGTATGTACTCTGTTAGAACTCAAGGGTCTCTTTCTTATTCTTTCAATGACTATTCGTACTTACTGAATGAAAGATTTGACAGAAACCCAATTCATTCATCAACATTATCATCATCAAAATCATGTTGTTGTACTTGTTGTGCATTTTCAACTCATAGAGTGCCCATAAACCCTTGTTACTTGTATGGGTTGAGGCAATCCACCCTGCTTCAATGGTCAGCTTGCAGAAGGTTGATCTTGGGCGGCAGGGACCGGTACAATTACCGGGTTCAGGAACAGAGTCCTGACTGGGGTTGTTATGAGCTCCCTTGCTCCCTTATGGAGGGGAGTGTTTACAGTAGACGTGGTAGAAGAAGAAAAGGAAGATGTTGTTGTATGGCTGATGGGGAAGGAAAGGGTGAACTTTACAATTCGGGTGATCTCGATGATGCCGAGGCTATGCTCAGTTTGTTGAGTGAGGAAGTGGGCGAGGAGTGTTTTCCTAGAGAGAGAAATGGGTTTTCATTTAAGATAGTAGAACTGGAGGGTAGGAGGCGTTTGAGTGGTAGAGAGAGAAATGTGAGTTCATCTAAGAGAGTAGAAGAGGAGAGTAGGAGGAGTTTGAGTGGTAGTGAGAGAAAAGTGAATTCATCGAAGAGAGTAGAAGAAGAGAGTAGGAGGAGTTTGAGTGGTAGAGAGAGAAATGCGATTTCATCTAAGAGAGTAGAAGAGGAGAGTAGGAGGAGTTTGAGTGGTAGTGAGAGAAAAGTGAATTCATCGAAGAGATTAGAAGTGGAGAGTACGAGGAGTTTGAGTGGTAGAGAGAGAAATGCGATTTCATCAAAGAGAGTAGAAGCTGAGAGGAGTTTTAGTGGTAGAGAGAAAAATGGGAGTTCATCAAAGGGAGTGCAAGTGGAGATTGAAGGAAACAATAGGAGTGACTGTAACAGTGGGAAGAAGAAAAATGATGGTAGGTTGAGTTCTTCGGAGAGTAATTCAAAGCGCCAATTTGAATCGGCCACAATTGATTTGAGTGAAGGAGATTCTAGACAGAAAGAAGAGAGGGGAATGTTTTTGAGAAGTGAGAATCTTGGGGGAAGGAAAGGGGGTTCTAGTTCATCTTATTACTCCTTTTCATCTTCAGGCGATTTTGAGACAGATTTTCAGGATAAGCATGGCCTCCTTGAGGAACCTGCTTCAAGTGTGTACAAGGATTCAGAATGTGATAGATTTGATGAGCAGGTCAGTGAAGAGTACAGGAAGCATAGAGATGATTCTGATGGAAATGGAGAAATAACAAGACAAACAAATACTGCAGTTGTGGGTGGTGTTATGTGGGATTGGAGGAAGAAGACAGAAAAGAAGCTAACAGAAGTAGCGGCTGAAGAAACACAGGCTGATTGGAAATCCTCAGAAATGCTTTCAAGAGTGATGAAGACCAAGCAACATGAGTTAGGAAAGGCCTCTGGATCCCACAAGCAATTTGATGATGAGCAAGAGACTTCATATTTGACTAAGGGAACAAATGAACAATATAGTCAAACAGAGAACCAAGTTGGTGGTGTGCCTGAATCTAGAAGAAAATTCCAAGAACACAACGAAATATCAGAGATTCGTAGAAATTCTGTTGAAACAACTTCCTGGTCCCAGAAGAGACCCACGCAAAGGGAAAACCTAGGGATAGCTACAAACTTAGTGCAGGAAACAAAAGATGAACATTACAAGACAGCTGGCATTATCAATCAAAAAGATGATTTAAACAGAGACAACCAAAAGCTCTCAAGAGTTTCGCAAGTTCGAGTTGCTGACGCTGAAAGGACGTCCAATTGGCAGGGGCAGTCTGATACAAGGAGGATTTACCAGGAAGAAAACACAAATATCTTGCTGAGTTCAGTAAATCAGATAGAAGTGCAACACCACCAAATAGACCAGCAGATCATTGGACGTGTCAACTTGGGAAGAAAGCCCCAACAAGTCACTGACATATCAGAAATTTGTGACAGTGGTGTTGAAACGGCCAACATTATTCAACCTGAAATTAGAATTAGAAGTCAGGCAGAGCGTCAAACTTGGTTCCTGCTTCAAGCGGAGAGTCGTCAGAGCCATACTCGAATGGGGATGAGAAAGCATTTCAGAGGATTCAATCCAGAAAAGGAACTGATGATGTTACTGAAATGCCACTGGTCCGTGCTAGTAATAAAGAGAGAAATACCAGTGCACAAAGAATCTCTAAGAAGGGAACTATCAATCAAGGAAGTGATATAGCATCAGCTGCTACATCATTTGAGGTAAACAGACAGAGAAATAATGAAATGATAAAAGCTCTTGCATGGTTAACCCAGAAAGGAGGACAAAGTTCTACAGGATTATCTATTTTTATGAAAAAGACTCAGAAGGAGCCTCTAGTTCCAGCACCTTTGAGTAACGGTTCCCAAGGTAGAATACAACCACATGATGTTGTGGGGGAATAAGAGAAGCCCACAGGCAATGCTATTGGCCCCCCCTTCCTCAATTGATAGCTAGAGGATCGCCGCACATTGAGTCAACAAGTGGGATGGCAACTCAGGAGGTTTCTGGAGAAATTTACAGAAAGTGGTTCTCCAGCATTGTGTACATTCAGGGAAACAAACTTCAGCTTTGCACCAAGAATCATACACTGGAAGTGGAAATGCTGAACAGAAAGGAGATTGAATACCTCATTCCTGAAGATGCTTTGGGTTCAGCTTATCGTTTGGAGAAATCATCTTACAGTTTCTGGGGGATTTCATTGAGAGTGTGAGGTATGGCGTATCAACTTCTGAAAACCAGGATGAGACAGTTTCTGAACCAAGATTAGTATATGGGGCGAGGAGGATGGGCAAAGTACTTTGGCTTCTTGCTCCAGAATCAGGCAGTGGAAATGGAAACCCTGGACCCCTAGGGGAGTTTTATACCTCATTAATCCTGAAGATGCTTTAAATTCAGCTCACGTTTGGAGAAATCATCTTCACAATTTGTTGGGGAGTTTTCTGAGAAAGTGAGGCATGAAGTCTCAACTTCTAAAAATCAGAATGTGAATACAGTTTCTGAGAAAAATTGGTGCATGGAGATGAGAAGTATGGGCAAAGGAATTCAAGTCAAAATGGATCTCAAGACTTGCAGAAGAAGGAGAATGACTCAAGGCGTTCATCGGAGGTTCTGGAACCAGGGGCCTTCAGATGAAATGTGGGATGTAACAGACCATCTGTTCTTAGAACCCCATGGCAGAAAAATCAGAGGTCACTACAACAGTGGGAATGCCATTGTCAAGAGAACTGGCAGGTCTGTATGGAATATTGTTGCAGATATATTAGGCTGAGGTGGAGTTCAAATGCTGAAACCCCTCATTCTGCTGGGAAATCAGGTGGAAGGATTTCATCAAATGAATCTGCAAGTATGAGGCATGGTTTTCTGGCCGTGAGCCTGAAGACAACAATGAAAAGAACGCAAAAAGGGGTCAAGACATGCAACAGAACCCACCTCTGATGAGCTGCAACCAGGTAAATCATTTTCTCAAAGTGAAGGAGGAGTGTCTGGCATAATGAGAACCAAGGACAAGGTAAGATATCCTGAAGCAGGTACGCCATCGTCTCCCATTAAAGACGACAGTGGGTTGACATCAAAAGCCGCTTCTGTGTCTTCTGGTGAGGAAACTTTGGGTTCAAAAGAGAATCAAAAGAGTTCTCAAGGTTCTTCTTCTGGTATTAAAAAAGTGGAGTCATTGCAACCTCTAATTGCAAGTGGCGTAAGGTCTCCTGTTGTGGAAGAAATTTCAATCTGGTATCACTGTGTCTGCAAGTGGTTCAACGAAGCACATGGACCAATTTGGTAGTCAAAAGTTAAATGAAGTATCGGACAATGTGCAAATGGGTGGGGAATTGAAACAAAGGAAGCTTCAGAGGAATAAGCAAGTCCTGAGAGACAGATTTGATGAATGGGAAGACGCGTATACACTTGAAATTGAACAGAGAAAAACTGATGAAATGTTTATGAGAGAAGCACTGCTCGAAGCTAAGAAGGCTGCTGATACTTGGGAGGTGCCTGTTGGGGCCGTACTGGTACAACATGGGAAGATTATTGCACGTGGATGTAACCTGTGAGTTTTATAAGCTTATATGTATGTTTTATAATTAAATGTTTTCTTCTGGATATTTACATGATGTGTTCATTAGAGTGGAAGAATTACGGGATTCAACAGCCCATGCAGAGATGATATGCATACGAGAGGCTTCAAACCTTCTTCGGACATGGAGGCTTGCGGTAATTTTTCTATTATTTAGTAATTAGTATCCAATTTTATTCCAATATACATATATGCATGTATGTACGGTACGTATATTAATTCTGATGATTTCCTGCTGTTCTTTTTTCTTTTGAGCAACTGTGACTAGTTTGATTGGACCTATTCTACAATCATGTTTTTTCTCCCTCCCCTTAATCAATTATAGAAAACGTGGAAGTGATTGTGTTGGAATTATTTTGTATATAATTCAAGTTACTGCTTACTGATGAATGAAGCAATGTCATAGCACCTTGTCTTGACTTAAATTTTGTTTTCCGAACTCATAGGATAGTACACTATATGTAACACTTGAACCATGCCTATGTGTGCTGGAGCAATACTCCAAGCGAGAATCGACACTGTGTGTGGGGAGCTCCCAATAAGCTTCTTGGAGCTGATGGCAGCTGGATAAGGTATGCAAATTTTGTACTTCTTCATAGGTCATAGCCTGTTCTTTGTCCATCGAAACTACATTTACATATACCACATTTTAAGATGAAATAGTGCCTCATCTGGACAACATGTAAACATACTTGCAGACTTTTTCCGGGGAGGGGGGAGGGGAAACGGCTCGGAACAGTCAGACAAGCCAGCTGCTCCTGTCCACCCATTCCACCCAAAGATGAACATCCGACGAGGTGTGTTGGCATCAGTGTGTGCAGATATAATGATGCAGTTCTTCCAGCTGAGAAGAAAAAAGAAAGAAAAGCAAGCAGAACCGCCAGCACCGCCTGCACGTCAGCCTGTTCTCACCATCCATCAAAGACTTACCAAGATGCATGACATCTTCCATATAATGTTCTGTTTGTGATGGATAGTTCAAACCGACAGTTTGATCATAAATGTACAAATCTTTGTTGAAGTTTGTCCGTCCCGTAGATAAAATTGTTTCTCTTATACTCTCATGAGCGTACACACGTTCTACAAAGCCCACTTCTTAATCCCTACCGCGGGGTTGAAACTACACCTTTTCTTATGGGTTTTCTGGTTTCAGCCAAGATTCCTAGAACAGTATTCGTATGGGTCACTAAAGCCCAATTGTAGTCCAAGCTTTTCGCATAACTATAACATTCATAATGTCTAAGAGTTCATATGAATAGTAACTTTACTTGGAGCATTCATAGTGAGAGGGTGTATTTTCAGGGATGTAAAGTCACTTTTATATCCCTTTTACACATCCGAGAGTTGTAAATATGATTTTTGATCTAGTGGCGAAGATGTATAATTGATTTCTTTCACCTTTTCTGCTGTAGGTCCCACTTTTGTCCATTTTTTCTCACATTTTCTCATGTAGGTCCCACCTGCAAGAGATATAAAAAAAGATGTATATGTGCATCTAAATTTGCATCTCATGATGGTGATGCAAATTTACACTCTTTTACACATCTCCATTGCGGGTGATTCTAATCACAAAGGGTGTATATTTAACATACACCTCATTATACACTCTCCAACTGTGGATGCTCTTAAGTTTAATAAAATGATCATGTGGCTAATATGAAGGTCTATATATGGCATTCTACTATAAAATTTCGCTAATGTCTGAAGGGATGACTATTGATCTTTGTTTCATAAGCAAAATGACTATTGATCTGTTTGGGTGATTCAATGGAGTTGGGTTCTGCTATAGCTTTTCGAATCCCCTCCATCAACAATAAAAAAAAAGGCTTATTTGTGTACATGCCGCATGTGCTTTCAAAGTTGTCTCAGATTACCACATGTGCTTTGAAACGTCTCAAAATACCCCTTACACTTTTAAAAACTGTCTCACGTTATCCGTTCCGTCAGTATTAAGTAGGGCTGGGCATTTAAACCGAAAACCCGACCGAACCGCCCGAACCGGACGATTTTGGTGGGTTGGTTCGGTTTTTTAATTAAAATTATTAAATCGGCATAAACCCGAACCGGACCGGCAGTGAACCGGTTTTGAATCGGTTTGAAACCGGCGAAACCCGAACCGGACCGATTCCAAGCAAATTGTCTAAAAATTCAGAGTATATGCGCTTATGAGGAATCGAACTCTGGTCAGAGTTTGGGTATAAGGCCCAAATACCACTGGACCAATGCACCTTCTTGTGGAATAATCATACAATTGTAATATTTATTACAATCTAACGATCCCACAGACTCTCCTTTTCTTTTTCTTTTCTCCAGCCGTCATCATTTCTTCTTCCTCCATCTTCTTCCTCTGCTTTTTCTTTCTCTTTTCTTCTTCCGTTCTTTTTCTTTTCTCCCAACCCATCATCATTCCTTTCCTTCTTTCTTCTCTTCTCCCCGTCTCTCCATCTTCTTCATCTGCTCTTTCTTCTTTTCTCCCAGCCGTCATTTCTTCTTTCTTCTCTTTTCTCTCCATCTTTTTCTTCTTTCTTCTTCATCCTGTTGGCTGCATCTTCTTCTTCTTTCGTTCTTCTCTCCATCTTCTTCATCGGGCTTCTTCGCCGAACCAAACCAAACCGCACCGACTTCTCGGCGTGCCGATTGTAGTCGGTCTTGCATCTCCTCGGCGCGGCGGCGGTCTCCAAAATGGGTACGCCGATGACCTCCGGTTCGGTGCTCGGCAACTCTTCCAAGCCACGGTTTTCGAACCGTGCCCACCCCTAGTATTAAGAGACGTTCCGTATGTGGTGTGGGCCCCATCTTTTGAATCACTTAACAATGGAGAATAAGGGTTATTCGTCAGTTTCAAAAAAGGGAAATTGGGTGAGAGGGGGAAATTGGGAGAAGAGGGTAGAGTTTATGAAAATATGTCTAGCAGCCTTATGAAAATTTGTCTAGGATTTTTGGTGCACTATTATACTCCACTGAGGTGCTGCCCTCCTCCTCATCACCTTATTTGAGCTTATGCACTGTAGAGTTTGGCAGATTTGAAACCCTAGGGATTCCATTCTGTCAGTGCCATCAATGATGGGTTGAAGGGGGAGACGAGGGTATCGTCACTATGGCCATTCTCTGCAGATTTCAGAGTGAATGAGCGATGAACTGAATAACCCTAGCCCTCTTCTCCCAATTTCCCAATTTCTGAAACTGAATAACCCTTACTCTCCATTGTTTGAGCGATTTAAAAGAAGTGGGGCCCACACCACATAATGGATCATCTTTAATACTGACTGAACGGGTAACGTAAGACAGTTTTTGAAAGTGTAGGGGGTATTTTGAGACGTTTCAAAGCACATGTGGTAATCTGTGACAAATTTGAAAGCACAGGGGGCATGTATGTAAATGAGCCTAAAAAAAATAACTTTTCGCGAGAAATTATTGTGTAATATTAGAATACAGTTATGTGATATAACCAGTCCACATGTCTCCTTTCTTAAAATTGTACGCACATCATGTGACAATGTTCATGTCATTAGAATTTATGAGTTAGATTAGTGGTAAATGGCGGTTGGTGCTTAATCACATAAACGTCCCCTGTCTGGTGCAGTTGCATAAATAATTCAATCTTTCATGTTCGTGGCAGCATGAGCATACCGGCCCACCAGACGGTGATTCCAACCTCTCACCAGCGGCTTCAAATGCAATTTGACACTACCAGTGAGAGATCATTATTGAATAATAATCTAATAACTAAATGCCTTGTTATCATTATTTTTACTTGACCGTGTAAATAAAAGAAGGGCATTGAGGAAGCGTTCATGAGAGGAGCCAGGACCTTGCTTTCGAAAAAGGTTGATGTGTACAGCTTACCAGAGCTAAGGTTTTGCTGTTAAGATCAACAAAAGGGTGGGTAGACGTTTCTTCTAATTGTTGCATGCATCATTCACCTCACTGTGTATCTTGACTTTTCTATTTTGTTGCTATTTGTGCCACGAGAATTTTGTGTAGCAATTGAATACTACAAAAAAACAATAATTTCTTTGTCAACTTCTCAGGCTTATTTTCAGGCTAAGGCACTGCCCCCCTCAAGTTCAGGTTTAAGATTAATAGGATGGGACCATCTAGCGAGGCCGGGGATATCTTAATCATTCACAACCACCTTGCTCGCCAAATGATTAGAAGAGAAGTTCCAATCACATGAAAATTAATCTTCCCTTCAAGTTTTCACCAAACGTTTCTTGCACCTGCTGCGTTTGTTTAATTCTCAAAAACCCAATATAACCTCCAATTCTTCTTACTATCATCCACCCTTACAAAAATGGCTTCAATTGTCTTGGCTTTCGTTCTAAGTTGTCTTAGCTTTCTATAGTCCTTACCAATGCACAAACACGGCAGCTGCACCCTCTACTCTGCCAGCTGCAACGCCCCCACTACCACCACACCAGCTGCCCCGGCTACTTTGCCATCTACAACTCCACCAACTTTGCTGCATCACCAACTGCAGCAACACAACCGCCTGTGGCAGCAGCAACCCCACCCACAACCACACCTACGTCACCATCCCCTAAGGTTGCACCAGCCACAAGCCCAACAGTCCCACCCCACTACACAAAGTCCACCGGTCTCAACTCCATCACAGCCACCAGCACTGCCGCCACCATCACCCGTTTCACCACCCCATTGCACCTCCTGTACCAACACCAATTCAAGCACCACCAGCACCAGCTCCTGTTAAAGAGACACCAGCACCAGCACCAGCTAAGGTAGCACCAGTGCCCTCACCATCAAAACCCCCCAGCACCAGCTCCAGCACCAGTTCTTGTGCCACCAGCTGCAGCACCAGTGCTAGTACCGTCAATGCTCCTGCTCCACCAAACACAGGAGGCACAAGCACAAGCACAGGAGGCATCATCATGCACCAGCACCTGCACCAACTGTACTAAGCCCCCCAGCACCACCTACTACAGTGACAGATACAGAGGATACAACACCGGCACCATCACCCAGTTTAAATTTGGTAAGTTCTTAATTCTTTTTAGAACTGCTGACCCAAGAACACCATATTTGCATGCACTGTGAACTCAATTTTTATTAATATTACTTCAAAAAAAAAAAAAAAAATTGGATTACCCTTCTTCTTTTTTGTCTCATAGAATGGAGGAAATGCACTGCACCAGAAAGGAGGGATATCGGGAATGTGGGTTACAACTGGATTAGCAATTGCTATACTGCTGGCAATGAGAAGCTAAAGTTCTTACAGATCTTAGACAATGGACTGTGAATTTATTCGTATATTGCAAGAAGATTTTTTGAGAAGAAGGTGTATTGAAAGAAAATGATTATTCCAGATGTAGGAATGAATAATGCAAAAGATGAACCATCAATATTAGCATTTTTGTATTTACTTCGTGTTCAATATTTCAAGGGAGATGATTTTTGGATTCCAACAACCATCCATAACTTAACAAGAAAGACAACTCAAACAAGCATGCAAAATGAATTCAATGCCAGATCAAACTTTATCCGTATCTGTGTCCGCATCAATATCCTTCCTTAAGTAATACTCAACCACAAGGCCAAGATTATCAACTAATTTGTGATGCTTGAGACACCCTGCACACTGATGAGGAAAGTGCTAATCGGTCAGAAAAACGAAAAGAAATTTCTTACTTTTCAATTAGAGAACATAGAATCAACTTTGAAATGACCACTTAAATAATCCTATTAATTTATATATGTTTTTTCTTTTTTTGGTTTGACATAACGAATAAAATAGAAATGTATCTCAATAAGAAAAGAATTGACAGAATTTAAACTTTAGAAAAGGTTTCACAGGTTTATCATTATCAGGACAGACCACACAGAATCTCATATCAATCAACAAGATGAGTCATTACCTGTACGTAAATAAGCCCCGCTCATAGGCCAATCGATTCTCGAGCCTATCTGTTCTTTCACCGCACAAATCACAAGTAAATTTTACAAGCAAGCTTCTTCTTGGGTGTTTTTATTCAATGTAGGCATCCTTTTTGTGGAGTGCATGCAGGAAACAGAACCGAGTTAAATGAAGTAAAGTAGACATTCAAGCATACAGCAAATGCATGTCACTTTGGCCTCAAAAACTTCTGTACATTTTTATTTAACTACCTATGCAATTATCTATTCCAAATAATTTAGACCACATCTTGAATTAGACCAAAAGCAAATACACTTTTTTCGGATTATTACTTAAATCTAGCTTTAGTATCAACGACATAAAAAAATGACAACGATTTTATAAAGTAGATATCATTTTATATACCGTATTCGGAATGTTCTGTCCCAATTCTCCGTCTGTTTCAAAATTGCCATTCAACAGTCCAGAAACAGCCAGTACCTTATAGGCACGCTTTGGCGCTACAGCGGCCGTATGGGAAATTCTTGAGCTGAAACCAAAGTTTTAAAGAGTTAAGATTGGCATAAAAGTTTTATAGTCGAAGAAAGAAGAAAAATTGAAAGGAACCCAGATAAGGAAACTCACCAGAGAGGGTTTTGTACCTGGGTTAAGGACGTGGAGAGGCCGACGACAGGGTTTGTCTTGGAAGAAGAAAAGGGTCTGAAAAAGTTGGGATGAAGAAGCGCTTTAATGGGTTTATGAGAATTAGTTATTGGAGACGAGAGAGAAGGAAGGGCTGGAGATAAACCCCAGGCAGTTGGTGTTGCCGCCATGGGTGTGACTCTGTATACTGCCGTTGCAAGAATGAACTGGGTTTTGGAGCTCTGTATTATTTTCAATTTTTGAGAATCAATTGGGGGTTTTTGCGACGTGTTACATGGCAAATGCTGCTGAGTGGCAAAAGCTGGGGAGTTGGGCCGCCAAACGGTCCAATTTATAAACTTTTTCGAAACCCAAAATTTGAGATTATCCAAATTACCCCTAACCTTATATCATACCACATTAGGATTTTACTTTGAATATTGAAACCCTAAAACTCACAAATTAAGGAAAGACAACAAACGATTTTGTTGGTGATGATATAATTCAATATTCAATTTTAGCAATGAGTGAACTCAACTCAACTGTATACTAATAATGTATTTGCAATTTGCATAATTTTCTTTTCATTGATGAAGGAGATTGTTGTATACAAGTATGAACAAATGTTCCCCAAAATCCACCGAACAAAAAGAGATTACAATTGATGTCTTGTTTGTTATATCAACTTGAATGCGCTCAACAAGGTTCCTCTTGGATACATTTGTTCTGAAAACTCCTAAATCACCAATGACCACCCCGCATCAAATTTTATATGCAACTGTTGCCAATGGGGCATCAGTCTTGTTCATCCACTTCATGGAAAGGCAGTGGCACTGTTTTAACTGCTCTAAACTTGCCCGCATTATTTAGATGCTCATTCTCCAACCTGGACCATTTGGAACAAATTGTTCATTAGGTTAGAGCTATTGCACTTGAAAATGGAAAGGGTTTTTTAAAATTTCAGTTTCATGTCAAGTTCTGCTTCTACATGGCAGCACATGTAGACTGATATAAGAATAAGAATCATGGGATTTGAGTAGTTACCTGTAAAAGTTCCACAGCCCTCTTCTGATGACTTCAAGGGCTGCTAAAAATAACCCAGTTACCCTGTAGTCCACATGTCCAAAACTTGAATGGAGAACAGTTTGCAACCAAGCTAGCCTGAGAATAAGGTTCAATCCCTGCATAGCATCCAAAATATTGGTCAACATCAGATTTTCAAACTGTCAAATTGACAAGACCTAAACTGTAACCTAGAAACAAAACAGAAAATTTGCTTCTGTGATGTGTGCATAGCCTCAGACAACATCTGATTCTTTGCTGGCATATTGTCTTCTGTGAATTAGAGTGGGAATCTGATCTGCTCTTATAATGGCATTATCAGTATTTTGTTTGGAGAATATGTCCATCCAATTTCTGATCAGATCTATCTTGACCATTAGCTAGATGCTAATATCAATCAAGTAGTTAAATAATTGGTTTCTAATTCTGTCAGTGACTAGCTTTGGGTGTCAATTGTATGCCAATGGCCCATAGACTCTTGAAAGTTTCCTGAAGTGAAAAGGAGAGGGTGGGCCATGACATATACCATTGAGATGTAGTAAATGATTTTCTGCGAAGCATTAATTCATTCCTAAGCAAAGGATTCTTGGAATTCATTTGTAGCAAACCCCAATCCTTGACAAAGTCCCAATACAATTGGTATACTGTTGCAAAAGTCGACATGATCACAACAAGACAGAGCCATCCAATGCTCCTTTCTTTCTCATAAGCTACTTTAGCTCCTGCTGCTAACATTGCTGATACATACTTGCCTAGATTGACAAGGTGGCTTGTCTGTCCCTCATCGAACCACCGCCTAGCACACTGCAAACCGAATTAAGCAAAAATCTTGGTCAGAAATGTTAGAAGTTAGTTGAAGAAAAAACACAAGAAAGATCAAAGCAAAGAAAAATATAGAGTAGTAGTTTACCTGCATTGCTCTCCAGTAATAGGGCAGAAAGGACACAGCATAAGCAAGATCTCGGTAATTCTTGACCCTCATGCAATAGCCATAGTCCTGACTCTTGTAGCTCCCAGTTATGTAGTAACATGCCACATACTCAAGGTTCCTAAGCATCGGAACCTGTTGAGTAGAATGAATATGTTGTTATGATAAATCAGAAAAGATTATGATTTAAGAACTCCAGTAAACAATAGTTCAAATTTTTTATTCGCTTAAGGAAAAAAAAAAAAGAGTAATTCTTAAGTGTTCATCAATACCTGACTACAAAGTTGATCTGCCATGAAGAAGTCCAGCATGACAACCTGCAGATAGCAAACACAAATAAATTAGAAATATGATTTGATTGGTCTAATATGTTTTCAGCTATTAATTGGATGTTGGGGATGTGCAGTACCTTGTACAGAGGTGACAAAATGATATTTCTTATCACACGAAGAAGACAGAAACGGCTTGATTGGTAAATGATATTGAAGGGGCACACAAGTAATAGTAGAAACATCTGCACATTCAGAAGAAAGTTAAATACCTGGTGACTAATTATTCTAAAATGTAGGCATACGTAAGAAAGATTAACAGGTATGCAATTTCTAATTATTATGTCATGAGTTCAAGTAATTACCAATAAAAGCAGACCAGGGATTGCTTGAACTTGGTTGTGTGAATAGCCTTTTGTTAGCAATGACAAATGAACAAACATGACCCCCACTACAACAGTCAATGAGGTGGTGCAGATCAAGAACACATCTCTGTACTTTAGCTCCTTTGTTGTGGACAGTTCAAAGATGAAAATATAATTTATACGAGCCTTTCTCCATGCAAAAATGTTGCAACCATATAGGAAGAAGTGTAGAAACAGAAGGCTGAACATGCTGCAAAAAAGAAAAAATGTTCGTTTTTTTAGCCTCCTTGTTTACATGTTGCGTCTTTAAGACTTGTTCAGGTATGGTGCTAAAGAAATGAATAGCTGCAACACTTGCCTAAGTACAGGGTAGGCAGTTTCCATGTAGACTGATTTTGGCTGCCGTCTGTAGAACCCCATAATATGAGCCATAATGACATATCCGGCAAAGAGCGCGATAAAACACCCGGTAAATAAACCTGATGATTATAACCAAAGAAGATAAAGTCACTTGTTATGCAATGTGTTGCAGTTAAAATCAGATGCAGCAAATTGCTCAAATTAGAATCTGTGTCATGGTTCAATGTGTAGTCAATTAAGGTAAAGGGAACATCCTTATCAGCTTCACATGTCATGTATGAGCAGAAGGGTTAGAATCTTATTCTACATATCTTTTAAGTTCCACACTTGTTTTCTGCTAGGCAAGAATGAAAGACCCCGCTACCAATTTTACCACTTGATGATATGATATTTACTTCATAGATGTGTGCAGGGCATAGTAATTAGACCAACATGAGTACTTAGCAGTGTACATGCTCTTCTAATTTGGCACCGCACTGAGGAAACAAAATATTGCTGCCCTCTAGGAGTTGATGGCCCTTTTAGGGTTCTACCTTTGTACAATAAAAAAATTGTCCCAAAGATAACAGTGACATAGCATGGGACCTGTGCTTTATTGCCCACCCAGGAAAGGTGAACTAGGCACAGCCTTGTGTTTCAAAGCTTAGTGGCCTAATGGGTCCTTTCTTTGGTTTCTTAAATCTTGTACGGCCCCAAAATGAACAAACTTTAAGCTCCCCAGCAAAAGTTGTGTAAAGGAAAACCACTTGGGTACTTCAATTTATGATTAAAATAATGTTAATCATTCCCAGTTTGTTGTAAACTGGCATGGACTTACCAATGAAGAATGTTACAGAGTGCGATTCTTTACGCTGGGTTGGTTTCAGGTATTTCATGGCCTTTCTTCTGTCTTCTTCAGCAAAGTGTTTGATAAATAGTTCCTCAACTTCATCTGCTAAATTCATCACCTGTCATTTTTGAAACTTATAAGCATAATACTATTGGCTGCTAAAGTTACTTTAATTTCTAGTTCATGCGTCAGACTCAGACAAGCATATCTGAGTTTGATAATATGAATCTAATGGCATCCATTGTGCAGCCATGAACTATAAGAATCAATGGCCACTTGACATTGTCGGCAAATATTTGGATGAAATGATAGTTGGTGGCCAACATTTGAACATGATCCAATCATAATATCATGCAAAATTGTTCTTTACTTAACATAGCTAGAGCATGATAGGAATTAGATTTTTTACTTGGTGGGTCTAAAGCTTGGATCAGTCAAATACCTTATCCGAGCTGTTGAAATAGGAACTCTCAACCACTTTTAGGTAAATGGGAAGAACTTGTTTTCCAGTGACCTGAAAAAGAAAAGAAAAATCATTTTAATTACATACGCAAAACAAAAATCCAAAGTTTAAAAGAAGCTATAAAGTCACTCATTTTACTTACCTTGTCGAACTTCTTTAAAATCTTTATAAAAGCAAGCATGTTCAAGTTCCTGCAAATCATTAGTGTTGTGGACAACACGTAAGCTTCTCTGCCTCATCAAATTCCAATACGTAATAACTTCGAAATTGTTTATCTTTTGAAGTTAAGAAACAAAAAAAGCTATACATCTAAAAGCTTTGAGGGTGATTGATACCTGTATGTTTTGAGATATCCCAAACCCTTATAGAGTTCAACAAAAGCTCCTCTGATCATCTTATCTGCATGATGCAACTTTTTTTTGTTGATATGCAGCTTACTGCCTTCTGCACTGCATTTCTTTGAGGACTGATTAACCAGATCTTCCCAGACCAAGTAACTGATTGCTGAGAAGGTACGCGATGGGGTTGTGAGAGGAATGTTTATCTTCAAGTTCTTCCCTTGGCAACTGAAAGAACGACTTGACATGGTCCTCAATTTCCCAATATCTTCACTTTTCGTTCTCATTGATTTTCCCAATTCACCTGATATTGACCCTTCTGAATATGGCACTTCATTTTTCTCCAAGTCCTCTGTGCTGATGTCTTGCAGCTCCTGTTCATGCTCTGTTTTGTCCTTAACAGAGTCATCCTCTGTATCGAAGAAAATAATTTTTTTTAGTTTTTTTTAATGAGAAACAGATTATCAATTTTTGGTTCCATCAGTTTGGTCCAAAAAACTAACAACGAATTACTCTACTTCTACTCTAAGTGAAGATTTTGGTACTTGGCCTCAGACATTTTGTTTAAGTACTGAATTAAAGCAAACTAGAAAAAATAAATATGCCGAAAAGTATAAGTAACATATGTAGTATGCATGCATGAACTCAGCTATGGAAGCATATGCAGAGCTTGCTCATTGTGATTGAAAATTAAGACAAATTTGAATATATACCAGATGAGAAGGAGCATGATATAGAGGCATCCTCCTTGGAATCCACTGCAGACGCTCCTTTGCCGCGCTGCTGCTTGAAAGCAGTTTCGAGCTGAATGAGTATATCCATCTGCTTCCTCAAGGACTCTCCTCTCTCCATGAACTCTTTCTCCTTTGTTCTGAAAAACTGGTTCACCTTGTTGAGCTGGAGGTCCAAGCGTGCAAAAAACTCTTTTGCAGCATCAGTGTCAGCAAACTGCTCTAGCAGCTCAGTTTCATACATGTCTCCCTTACTTGCTGATGAGGCAAGCTTCTTATGCACCTGGTATATACAAGACACACATTAATTAACAAATAATGAAATACTTATTTAAAATTTAACAGAAATAAAAAATGAACATACATGAATGAGGTCATGTTCTCTATGTTGATGGCCAAATGGAGAGAACTTCCTTATAGATGTGAAGAGGCTATTGGACAAAGAGGTATTTTGGTGCTTAGAAGTTGGTGTGTTGTTGTTGTTGATGTTAGTGTTAAGGAGATGGATTTTTTTGAGGTCCTTCTTGAGTTGGCAGTAATCTACAAATGCATCTTTCCATTCAGGGACCAGCTGTCCTTCAAATTGCTTAGAGAACTTCACCATTTTCTCTCCTTGCGTGTTGTTGAGTTGTGATGAGAGAAAAGGAAGAGGTTCTGCTGCTGCTGCTGCCGCTCCTTGTGAGTGTTCAAAGGAAGGCCTTGGTGGCATTATTTATGGAGTTGGAAAAGGAAGGAACTTAGATTAATGTGCTTCGTACTGATGCTCAACAATAGCACATTCTAAAATATCCTATGCACTTGTACCATCATCCTATGCTTCCCCCACTTGGAAAGGTATAGTGGCCAGCTTCGCCGGAAAGTTACCAAAAACCACCACCGGATTTTCTCTCTCTCTCTCTCTCTCTCTCTCTCTCTCTCTCTCTCTCTCTCTCTCTCGGCCAATTTGTGCTCATGAAGATTTTGAAAGGGTGGGAATTTAAAGTGGTAAGGAGGTGGGACCAAATCCAATTCAAAAATATATGAAAAAGAATGGCCTCTTAGGAGGGCATAATTTGTCATTTAGGAAAATCAGCAAAGTTTGTTCCTTTTTGTTGGTGAGAGATTATGTAGTATATTTGCCTCCTAGTTTACCACCAAACCCTTTGTTCCACAACTAGTTTGCATGTAATCAAAGGGTACTTTAGACACTTGGAAGTTGGAGGCAGTGCCCCATAATAAAATCAAGCTGCTTATTTGTGAGACTGAAGCTTATTGGCCAAATTATTTACAAGCACACCAAGATCACCTCCAATTAGACCAGCCTGATTTCCACTAATTGAAGATAATTAAAAGCTTCAATTATTTTCCCTACCTTTCATTGGCCAATCTATACTTTTGTTTGCAGTATGAAAAGTAGAGACGGATCATATTAAATTAATATATGATGGTGCTGCATCAATTAGGCTCATACAAGATCACCAGGATCATAAAAATTAGTTCATTAATACAACAGTAAAACTTGGAAAAACTAGCTACCTCTTAAAAATTATCGCTTTTCACAAATAAGCCTATTCTAACATATATGACATTTTATAATTAAAAAAAACCTTCAAGTTCAATATTTTAGAAAAACTTCATGCTATACTTTCAAGTGAAAAAATTGTACCACACAAAGAACCAATTAGAATATGACAAGTGGCTAATTGAGGTTTTTTTTTCTTCGCCAAAAACAAGCTCTCTAAGCGATTTTGTATAAAATGTCATGTTAGAATAGGTTTATTTATGAAAGGGAGCTGATTTTACTATTTTCTTTTATCCACTTACACTCCCTTTGTTAGAAATTGTATGTTCTCACTCATCTTTTGTCTACTTGCAATCCCTTATCGGAAATTGTATGTTATAGTAGAAAGTATTTAAAAATAAAAATAAAAGGAGAATGAAAATAAACAAGTATATAAACCTATGATGCAGATCGACCAACCTACATCTGCATATATGCTTATGGTACCATATATTCCACATAGAAAGGTGTTTTGGATATCATTATTTCCATCAGATCCATATAAAAAGAATAGTGTGACATAATATATATATATATATTAATTAAATGAAGCTAATTTCTAGTAGCCCTAGCTAGTCGGGCAATAGTGGTGGTTGTATGGTGAGAGGTTCTTGCATATATGATATATGTTGTTCTATTCCTTTGTTCTAAATCCACTCCATTTTGCCCAACTTGTCAACATGATCAGACCTGCCCACCAAAACTACACAACAAAAAATTATAAAAGATCCGCAGCCGTTGCTGAGTTTTGGGGCCCTAGCTAGCTATTATCTTTTGTCATTTTTCTTCCAAGAGATGGACAACATCAACATTATAATTGTGGAAAATTGACAGCGTGACTAAGAAAAGATAATCCCCTCTTATTTTTTTTCCATGCATCCGTACAGTCGCACTCACACACTCACACACTCACACTTCCTTTTTTCTTGTCTTACGCAGAAACCAATATAAGTTTTGTTTTGTTTTGTTTTTTTCTACTGCAGCTTATCTAAAAAATAACAAAGAAAGAACACATTAATATTCTTTCGTAGCGACAAAAAAAATAAAAAAAGGAGAAAAAAAAAGTGCCTAATTCAGATTGAAAATTTGACAATATTATATGCTACACTGCGTAAAAGAATATTGCCCTATGTATAACAGCTTTATTTTAGAACCTAGACATTGGTTAGGTACATATATTTCAAGTATGGAATTTCAGTTAAAGGGAGACGGAGAGGGGAAAAAGGAGAGCCATGAAATGTAAGGGTTTATTAGGGCATATAGTATAGAGCCAATGACAAGCCATGTAAATGATGATCTGATTCGGATGGCACATTTGGGTGCTCCCTTGCAGAGCGACCCAACCCATCTCCATTTCCTTTCCCTTCCTTCATTAATTACATTATCATCTTTTTCCTCTGCGTGGCTATAATTTCCAAAAGATAAAAAGGAAAAAACAGAAGAAGAAGGAAAAAAAAAAAAGAAGAATTTTGACCCCACATATTCCTATATTCAATCATAAGGATCATGAATATGGTCAATGCAATTTGGATTTTTCACTTTTTATCTTTTTATGAGAGTGCTGCTAATTTTTTTTAATCAAGTAAAGCATTTGCCCATTTGTCATTATACTCTCTTTTTTTTAATCTTTTTATAAAAATATACTAGAAAGCTTAAACGTAGGGATTAGACACTTTTAAATTTATTGGTTCTGCTCTACCCTCATGGTTTTAAATTTGGCCCTAGTTGTGACTTTCTGACTAAGAGCCCTAATTGTGAGATATTAATCATTATTTATAAGTTTTAGTAAGTGATCTATTGATAAAGTTATAAGTCCGTTATGAAATTTAGCGAGTAATTTATATACTGGTATTTGCTTTTATACCTTAACTCAACCTCCGGACATGTGTTGTTAAAATCCTCATGGACCAAAGCGTTTTTGACCATTGCTCGAAAAGGCAATATCTTTAGAAGATCCATCGTGTATCAATTCAGAGTGAAATATGATGGGTTTGATGGATGAAGTAATATTTCAACACTAGCTCCATGTCTCTGAATAATGCTTGCACAAGCTTCGAGCTCATCAAATCCATGTCGGAGATAAAAAAAAATGCTTCCCATATTCGAGAATGAGATGCCTCTCTTCAATTATACAAAACCTTTAGACGTATAATTTGTCCTAATACGTCATGTAACAAAAGACAAAATAAATTATGACTTTATAGTATAATTTGTCAAGATGATTCTAAGGCATACGATTCTTAGTTATGCGGCACTGTCTGAACAAATGCCCTGAAAAATTAGCCAGGTTAAATAAGAATATCCCCAATTTAGTAAAAAAAAAAAATTCCCATGGTGCCTCTCATTTAATATTGCTTGAAACCCCATCTCATCCATCCATTATCACTTTAAGCGGCAGAGGTTGATGATTCAGTGAGAGCATATACTTGAATGACTACCAATAATGGTTCTATATCCTTTGCAGGGGCCATAATTGCTACATTAAAACATACCCACCATGGATTTTTGCTTAGTATATGCTCTCTACTTTGCATCTTTACATATGCATTATCATCCCTTGGCTTTGAAATGGTTTTGAAATGGGATGGGAGGTAACAGATTTTGATTCTCCTCCAAACGTTCTAATTGACAACCATTTGATTTTTCTCTGGTCTTCAGGAGATCATGGAAAGTTTGATATGGATGTATGTGAGATATCATGTAACTGAATGAGTGAGACTGCCGGTACCCTATGTCGGTTTTTTATTTTTTTATACTAAATTAATCCTGTTTATTTATATGTATTATAATTAATATGCACTTAAACATAAATAAATCTAGTGTTAAGTAAGCTTAATAGCTGACTAGGATTATATTCCCATCTTGAGATCAGGATCATTATCTTCCGGAGTGTTGGAAAGGAAGGATAATGAATTAGTACCCTATGTCTCCCAAGTTTTTAAATTGGCACTTCCATGGATTATACTTGTATTTAAAGTTTATCCTGGGAAATTTTATTTTAAAAAAAGGCATATGCTGATACGTAGGAAGTACAGTGACTGGTTTTTCTAGCTTTTTTATTATCATTTTAAGACACAGAAATTGGGAAGCAGCTAGTTATTATTCTTTTTCTTTCTTTTCTTTCTCCATCTTCATTGGTATCAATGGTATGTGTCTTGTCTACAAGAAATTCATATGTAAAATATTAGGGGAATAGAGAGACAGGAACAAAATTAATCAGTACTGGTACATGTACTAAGATTTTGAGAATCAGAATAACTTTTTTAAGATTTTGAGATTGAGTATGAAGATTAAATTTTTTTTTTTTTCTTCGCAGAAGTTTAAATTTTATGATCGATTTTTTCATGCCAATCGGGAGAAGATAAATGGTAAAAATTATTCTATCGCCTTTTTATAACTTTAAAAAAAAAAAAAGGGAAAATTAGAAACAGGGGAGGTTTCTGGGTTGCTAGAGTTTGCACATTAATTTGCTAATATTGATCATCAGAAGTAGTTAAATTTGATCTGGTACTGCAAGTGCAGCATATTAAAACAGCTTCATGAATATGAAAACAGGAAATTAATCATGCATGTATAGCTGGATGCATGAAAACCTAAATGCATCTTAATCAGTATATTTATTTAAATTCCAGCCAGAAGCAGCTTATACTTTATACCTAGTATAATCCGATGCCAGCATCAATGTTATAAGTGACTGCATGCATAGATTGTCGACTAGATAAGAGCCGGCTTCTTAAGGGAATATGTATGTATATGGTTATATATGCTTCTTTTTCAAGAAGATGCATATATTTGACTATTAAATCTGGTCCCAAGATCCAATACGAATAAAAAAGAGAGATCAAGAAGGAATTAGAAGCTTCCGGCTGCCTAATTGGGTAAAAGGAGGATAGTTCAATTGGGTAAAAGGAGGATTTGAAGCTAATATTGTTTAATAAAATCTCCCCATTAGTTGAGATGAACAAAGCTATCTGCACTGAAGGAAGTTAAGAATTTTGGGGGCCTAATTTCTTATCAATTTTTGTATGATTGGGTGACTCATATAAATCACTAAAAAAATAATAATTAAGGGTCCATTTGATAATCATTTCAAATTTCATTTTTTATGCTAGAGTACAGAGAAAAAAGATGGAGAATGGAAATGAGAATTGACTGTTGTTACTCATCCCTTCCATCCTTCCCTCTCATCCTCACGCCTATTCTCACTTTCATTTTCTTCTATATTCTAGTGCAAAAAATAAATAATAAAAACTAAAATTAAAATGATTATCGAACAAGCCTAACTGTGGGTTGATATATTAGTTTAGTGAAAGTAGTCAATGAACCTAAAAACTGAAAAACCATGCATGCTTCTAAACTTTAGTTTGGTAATTTTCCATTTATGCCTCCAAATGGATAGGCGCATGCAACATTGCATATGCCTATAGGAGGAGCTTCCATAAAACAAAGACAAAAATAAAAAAAAAGCCTGGCTTTTGACTAAACATCATAAATGAAAGGATGACAAACGTGTTGTTATTGATGTTAACCTTTTAATGTTTTGTACGTGCACGGTTCATCAGACACAACGATCTCCACCACAATCACAACACATGAACTTGCTTTGACATAATTGGCAGCTTAATTATAATTAGTACCTGCACTGCATACTGTTTCAGCTACTCAAAGTCTAATCTCTTCTGTCTTTATTCTAATTACTAATTTGAGATACGATTATGACCGCATGCATTAGATTATATATGTTTCTATATATGTATGCATATTTGTCGTGGGAGAGAAGAATCCCACTACGCAGGCACAGCTGACTTAAGCAGTGGCTTGTGTGTTTACGTGTGGCTGATCAAGATTGGTTAAGTACTTAATGCTTATACAGACAGACTAAGCATCCATTAGAATAGTATATATCTATCTAAACATTCATTGTTATATCAATTTGCGTTAACCTAATCTTAATTACTATTCTCTTATCTCTTGATATTTAACACGAGGAACAAATGAGGATGATTGCCATTTTAAAATCGAGATTGTGTTTGAGATACCAAAAAATACTTTCAGATAATTAATTCTTTTTTTAAATGATGTTTAGTTGAAAACAATAATATTTTTTTATTGTAGAGAATCACTTTCAGTGCTTCATAAAAAAACACATCCATCTTCTTTAAGAGATATATGTAATTCAAAGTATATGTACTAAAAGTGCTATTACAATAGATACAATCATTTTCCAAAAGATATATATATATATATATATATATATAATATGAGATTCGTTGGAGTGAAGGTTAGAGCAAGCAGGGGCATCCCTCGGGTAGTACAAGTGACGCCACCCGGCAGCGCCCCGATTTTTTAGGGTCCTTGAAATTTTTTTACTTGTATATTATATATATTTTCTAGCGCGCAGTACATTGATACTAATGCGTGTTTGGTGGACTTGGTTTCCATCACATGTCCCTTCAGAACAAAACATAAAAAAGTTTTTGCCTTCTTCTTCCTTTTAAATTTTTATTTCATGGTAAGTTTTTTTTTGGTCTGGTAAGTAACCATCACCATTCATCAAGCTCTTTTGTTCAATCGTTTCACAGTTTTTGTTTTTCTTTTAATTTCAGGAATTTCAACACCAAAAAGCGAAATTCCTTAATTCATAAAGACCATTCAAAATTTGTGATTGCCATGGCTGACGATGAATTTTTGTTGTAAAAAAATTGTTTTATGAAATTAAGTTATAGAAATTTATTTTGTTAGTATTTTCGTATTGGATTATGTGAAGACCTCAGTTTAAATTTCCCACAGGACATAACAAGTATACATGTTGATTTTTGCTAGTTTGGCAACCAAAAAGACATGAAAATGAAAGGCAGAAAAACATATGGAAATAGAACTCTATCACCATAAGTTGTGGTTAACTAAGCACTTACAAGCTTATATGGACTCAAAAAGCCAACAATCTCCATGATCATTGATCACCATAGTTGATTGATATCATTCACTCAGTTTCTAAAGCTACATTCCTTTAAAATGATTTTGAATGTACGACAAGCAAGTCTTTACATTAATAAACTTATTGTTTCTTCATAATATCAAACTTTAAGAAAGAAAAGTTCAGATCTTTCACAAAGGCAACTTACGAATGGACTGCATGCATGCATTTCCCCACACAATCTAAAGGTGAAAAAAACAAAGTAGGATAGCTAGGTTAGAGTTCACTTTTCATATGGTTTACTATATATGAAAAAGAAAAAAGAAAAAAGTTTACACACTCCGTGATCGCAAAATTAATGTGACCAAAATTAAAATAGTATTACAAAATCTCTAGAATTAAGTAACTTAATTTATAAAGGAACTCGCAACATTTAGATGTATAAAAGACACGTTAGTTCCCAGTATTTATCAAAAAAAAGCAGAGGGTTACCCAAATACTAACAAGCACTTCCACCTTGATTGGGGAAATCTTTGTTACTTTTAAACTTTTATCATCAACTATCTTACAAAAGTATGTTCAACGTTTTAAAGTTAAGGAACAATTTTTGGACTAACTATGTACGTCTTAATCAACACCACCACTGATCGAATCAGATTCAATATCTTTCTCTTCCCAAAAAGTGGAGGCAAATAATCTTAGCCTGTAAGAATTCAAACACTCAATCATTCTTATATCAACACTACATGCATAGTCACCGCCCATACGCAGCGAAAGCACACACACACACACCTTTCTGAGATCACTTGGACATGGAAGCAACAACAATGCATGCAAATTCATTTGAGTTCCAAATTGCTTCATTGTTCCATTAGAGATTTCTTGCTATGGGTCTCACTGTTCCCTAACATATGGACTATAAATTAAATTAATAATTCTGTGGAACCACCAGAGGAAGTGTGACATCTAGTGCTGCAAATGGGAGATGCATTATTGGAAAAGTGAGAACCCATTTAAAAGAGCCCATCAGCTGACCAATAATTAATTACTCTCTCTCTCTCTCTCTCTCTCCCTCTCTCTCTCTCTCTCTCTCTCTCTCTCTCTCTCTCTCTCTCTCTCTCTCTCTCTCTCTCTCTCTCTCTCTCTCTCTCTCTCTCTCTCTCTCTCTGGGTTGAATTTAACATAATTCTTTCTAGCATTCATGAGGACCAGGGTTTTTATTTCCCCTTTTGTTAAGAATAAAAGAGAGTAGAAATGTAAAAATACACGCAATATGGACTCAAATCAAACTTACCTACTAAAGTCAAGGAAATGAATTCCAACTCAACCAAATACACACTTGTGTTATGCTCCTGCACGCTTAAGCATATATATAATACATATAATATTAATATACATAATATCAGTCCTGATCTCTTGGACTACAGGGGTCCAAGAGATTTGTGGTCACTCACCGTTTGATGTAAATTCAACGGTTCACTCACTATTGCACTCCTTTTAAGAAACTTTTTTGAACCATTGGATTAATATCCAACGGTGAGTGACTACAATTTCTTGGACTCCTGTGGTCCAAGAGATCGGGACTGTACATAATATATACTTAAAAAAATAATTTCGAAACTCCTAAAAATTAGGGACTCTATGCGGTGATACCACTTGCACATTCTCAAGGCCACCCTTGTGAGGATCCCATATGCTTTTGCTTTGCTTAATCACTTATTTTGGATCTCCTTTATGGGAAAAAAAGGAAAAACATTGCTGCTGCCCCCCCGCCCCCCCCCCCCCCCCCCCGGCCCCAGATGCTCTTTATTATTGAACCACTGCAATTTGCGACATATATTTTTATGCCTTTTTGCAAAAGATGGGTTTGACCAATGGGCTTAGCTATCAACGCATCCACAGTAGACGCATGATCAGTTTTATGCACATTGTTGATGATGAGGAAACTAACCAATTAGGATTTGTCTGCAATAATGTCAGTTGTGTTGGCTCGATGCTGGCTGCAATTTGCAAATCAAAATGAGAAATTTGATACATGAAAAGAAGTCTGGCTCCCACCATGATGAGACATTCGTGATCTTAATATTAAATCTTTTTCATTGAAGAAAACATGCTTTGATGAACTAAAAGTGTGTTGGGTAAAGGCAAAAAGCTCACTCCTTTTGCCATTTAACTCATTGAGGTCTACAAACAAACACCTGGTGTGCAATTCTAGACTTGTGGTACATCGAAGCCTATGGGCCAAGACAAGTAAGTATATTGGAAAAAGCCCAAAATTCCTAGATCTTTGGGTTCATGCAATCCCATTTAGTCTAAACAGGAACCCAAAAGACCTGCGAAGCCCAATCAAACTGGGTTTCCCAATATGAAAGTGCAAGCCCAGCTATATGATATCACTGGGTCAAAGAAAGGGCACTATCGACATTATGCATTGAGAAACAGGCCAACAAAAGCTGAGTCATTGACAGCTTCGTTTTGTAGGAGTAACCTAAACGGGTCATAAAACGCGGGGCGTGTTTGGTTTGGTTAAGTGTGTGAACTTTTCTATTTCATTTTTCTGAATAATATTGTTGCTGGTAATTGGGTTGCTAAATTTGCAGCAGGTAATTGTTTTGGGCAAATTTTTTTTTTCCTGTTCTTTGTTTTCTGGTAATTGGTTCAGGCCGCACATCTTTTTAAGATTATGCTCTTCTTTTTAACTTTCATGTTAGGTTTCTCATGTTTTCATCTTCTCCCTTGTATACTCTTATGATCTTATAATAAAATATCTTTTTGAAACAATAAAAAATAAGACATTTGCAGCAGGTAATGCAGATTTTGGAATGTAGTTCATCCTCTGTGCGTTTCGAAGAAAAATCACAAATCACAAACCCATTCCAGATTTCATCATGCAAGATTGCAAGTGAAACAAAAAAATAATTTCAAAGCAAAATCCAAACAGCTCCTTGTTCCGTTAGCCATTAGAGTAGCGACAAAATAATAAAATGCATAGCACAAAGAAGTTCGAATACGACCAATTCCAACTTCTCCAAAGACAAAGTAACCTATCATCACACACCATGTGGCAAAAGCCAACTGGGGGCTGCTCCTCTCTCTCTCTCTCTGTGGTTGGTATCTGCATACCATATGCCTAACATTGTACACACTGATTTTGACAAAATGGCTTTGGTTTCTTCCACCTGTTCTTGATCTCTAAATCAGCCAATTGCCAAATTTCCAATCTTTCCAAGACCCAAAGAAACCCAACATCACAAAAGGCAGTTATTAACAGTTACCCAATTCACAGCAAACATAGAAAGCTCAAGATTTGCTGCCAATTCTCTCTCTAGAAAACTCCCCTGAAAAAGCAAAATGCCATCCCAACAAATTCTACCCATAACATACCATCCACCTTCAGTCTTCTCAAGCTCATCTTCTCCCACAGAAAAACTGCTACTCAAAGATGCAGAGGATGACCCAACAACTAGGCTTCTCCTCTTTTCACATTTTGAAGAAGAAGATGAAGAAAAGGGCACCCCCATAATAAAGCCCCTTCTCCCTAGGGCCTCAAGTTACATTACCACCACCACTAATGGTGCCAACAAGCACCAGCAGAGGCGGCGCCGGACCGCCAGCGATAGCTCCCTCTCTTCGCTCTCCGATGATAGCCGCAACAATTCCTTGGGCCGCGAGGTGGAGCACGCAGCCGCCGAGACGTTCTTGGTGACCCGGTTAAGTTTGAAGCTATTGCGATATCTTGGGTACGCAAAGTTCTGTTCTTTTTTTAAAATTCTTGGTTGGTTGTGTATTTTGATTTGACACTTGCTCTGTTTTGGGATACCCATTTTGTGATTTCGTTTATTTGCAAACTGAGTAAAACTGGATTGCAAATAGTGCTGTCTATCAATGGTTGTATGCTTGGATTGGAATCAAGGACTTCACTTTCAGAGTGAGAGCTATTTGATTATCATTTGAGACTAATAATATTGAACAATGAGTTAGAACTGTCTAATGAGATCTCTGGAAAGTGAGATTGAGGAAAATCTGACCTTCGGCTTGAACATGTGTGAAATAGTCTATGGATCACACAAGAAACAAAAGACATTGCCTTGTGAGCTCTGTAAGTGGAACATGACTGTTGGAAAGAACATTGATAAAAGAAGATGCATAACCTAAAATAAGCAAAATGGAAACGGCTTCTACCGGTTGGAAACTTGGAATTACTTAAAATGGAACGTAATCTATTAAAATTCATCATCCTGAAGTTTACACATTAGAAAGAGAGAAAACTTGTTTTTAGAGGGCACTCTTATGTTTTATATTATTTATGTTACATGGATTCATGATCTTTGAGATCTTTATCAAGCATTTCTCTATTATTAGATGCTTCCTGATTGTACATTTTTGTTCAGGGTAGGCTACAGATGGATTACAAGATTTCTTGCCCTTGGTTGTTATTCATTTTTACTCATGCCAGGATTTATTCGAGGTTTGTAACATTCATATGGGGCCATCTTATATATGCCTCACCTCTTAAATTTTGTAGACCATTATCATGGCCATGAGATAGGATTCACAAATTATCGTCCAAGGGAGGATGACTAGACTAGTCTACCTGTCTTTTGCAGTTGGCTATTATTATTTCTTCTCCAGTCAGGTTCGCAGAGGTATAGTTTATGGCGATCAACCAAGAAATAGGTAGGATATGAACTTTCTTTATTTTTTTGTGTATTCAGGAGCAGTATATATTTTAATATTCATTGGTTTTGCAGCATTAATAGCTGATACTTTGTTCTGCAGGCTAGATCTGTATTTACCCAAAAATACCGACGGGCCAAAGCCAGTCATTGCATTTGTAACTGGTGGAGCCTGGATTATTGGGTGAGTGATGTTACTCCTTGGCAGCCTATTTTGAATAATTCTATGAAGGGTCTAGCTAGCAGTAGCTTACGTTACTGTTGGTTTCCGGGATGTAAATGTTAAGCAGTGGAGCTGAGACTGAGGTCACTTTTATTGGTACCATGATTCCTTATGCTTGAGTTGTATTCAGTGTGTCATAGTTTGCTTTGTTTGTTCATTTTGATCGCAGTTGCCTTTTTCTTGCAACATTTTACTGCTTATTTATTCTTAATATGTTTTTAGTTTTCTGTTGATGCAGTTACAAAGCATGGGGGTCTCTTTTAGGACAACAGTTATCAGAAAGAGACATCATAGTGGCATGCATAGATTACAGGTGGCTTTTTTACCTTCAAGCAAGCACATACTACAAATGATAGGTGCCATATGTCCAAAGGAAACTCTATTCTTCTGAAGGAACTTTATGAATATATGGAGATTTGAGTCTCTCTGATACACAACCTCTGTTATCTATGAAAAGGAATTAATATAATCTAATCCTTAGCTACCCAATTTTAGACATTATCTTGATATGATTTCTTCATGCAGAAATTTTCCTCAGGGTACTATCAGTGATATGGTAAAGGATGCTTCTCAAGGAATCTCATTTGTGTGCAATCATATTGCTGATTATGGAGGTGATCCTAATAGGTAATGGAATCTTTTGTTCTAAATTTCAGTCATGGAGATGTTTTTTTGTTCTATAATTTGGTTTAGTCGTGGAGATAATCCTAGTAACTAAAGTTGGCATTTTTCATGATATGTTTGTGCAGGATTTATCTAATGGGACAATCAGCTGGTGCACATATTGGTGCATGCGCACTCATTGACCAGGCAATCAAGGAGGCTGGTGAAGGAGAGAGCACTTCTTGGAGTGTTTCCCAGATAAAGGCTTACTTTGGTCTATCTGGAGGGTAAATGCCAAAATTCATCTGAAATCTGTTGCCCTCTTCTCTGTTATAGTGAACCATATTAGATGAGTGTATGGCACCAGTGAACAGGCAAATGCATTCTAGTGTAACTGACCCAAAGCTGTAGGAGGCCGAACCAGATAGTTACGTCTTTAATTTGAATATGTTAGTGGGTAATGCAGGTTGTAGTGCTTGTATGGCATACACATGTTCCTGACCAAATTCTTAGATCACCTTTTGCTTCTGAACTGATAAATGCTTGTATTCTATAATTGTATTTGCTTCAGTGTAGTCTCCGGACTTGATAGTACAACTATGGTCTAATAAATCATGTTTTTTTTTTTCATCCACGATCCCGTTCTTTCTGATTGCACCTGCTGCTCTTTTTCTTGTATTTTTGTAATTTATGAATTTTCTTTTTGCACTTGAGGTTCTCATTCTGACATGCTTAAATAGGTAGAATTACAATTTGCTTAACTTAGTGGATCACTTCCACCGTCGAGGTTTATACCGTTCAATCTTTTTAGGGTAAGGACCTTCTTGGTCTCCTAGAAAGTTGACTGTACATATACTCTTCTAGTGCCATATTTTTGTTAGAATGCATTTGATTTTTATGACTTCAAAACCTTTTTCAGCATAATGGAAGGGGAGCAATCATTGCAACGTTTTTCTCCAGAACTCATGATTCAGGACCTGAACATTAGACATGCTGCTTCTCTCCTACCTCCAATTATTTTATTTCATGGTACAGCAGATTATTCCATACCATCAGATGCCAGGTATAAGTTTCCTCTGAAATGAATTATTTGATCGCCTATAACTATAGTTCTTTTTCAATTGTAATAATGTGAACCCCTTCTTTAGAAATCTTACAACTGAGTATTTCATTGTTGCATTACTTAATGTAACTATTAGAGTCAAAATATACTATTCAGACATAAGGTTATCCTTTAAATCTTATAGGTTACAATTACAAATCTACAGGCTTTGACTAACATGTTCCCTTGTACAGCAAGAATTTTGCAGAAACTCTTGAGAGACTTGGAGTGAAAGCTAAATCGATTCTTTATGAAGGGAAGACTCACACGGATTTGTTTCTTCAGGTAAGGGATCACTAAAGATGGTTCCCTTTTGTTTTAACATTGGGGTTGTGGAGTTTGTGGTTGTAGTTAAGAAAAATGCTCCACTCAACTGTACATTTTCTGCAGACTAGCTCTTAGTTGCTTTTTGGTTTCTTAAATCTAGAATCTCCATCAACGGCACAACCATTTATTTTCATTCATTAAGAAGGTGAAATGCTCCAATGCTTTGTTTCTCTTGCATCTTCAAGTACTGGTCTGGGATTTATTCTTTCCTGCAAGAACCTTACAAAGCAAACTTGCCACTCTTCGATATTTATAAATATTTTCACTTCTTTTTTAATCAAGAGATTACTTCTCCATTTTCAGATATTGGAAGTACTAACATGGCCTATCAAAAGATCCTACCTTTTAAATTTCCCCCTCCCCAAGACGGAAAAGAACACCCTAGAAAGAAAGAGTTTCTTATACTAAATCTATTTGGTGGATGTGTTATTCAGGATCCAATGCGAGGTGGTAAAGACGATATGTTTGAAGATTTAGTAGCTATCATTCATGAAGGTGATTCAGAGGCTCTTGCCAAAGATGCAGTG
Organism: Prunus salicina; assembly: GCA_020226455.1. Taxonomy (NCBI): domain Eukaryota; kingdom Viridiplantae; phylum Streptophyta; class Magnoliopsida; order Rosales; family Rosaceae; genus Prunus; species Prunus salicina. The sequence continues at coordinate 36,627,799 of CM035341.1, forward strand.
GCTCCGCCAAGAAAACGTCTTGTACCTGAGTTCATGTTGAAGTTGGCTCACCGTGTTAGCCCATTCTAGCCATTTTGTCAATCAGTTATCAGCCCCTTGAGTTTCTTGGTGATTTACTCTATTCATTTTGTACATATCATTAATGACAGTTGAAGTGTTTACCCCTTATTTTTTGGGTAACCTTCAGATTTACCCTCTTCTCCTGTCCCATATCAATCAAAGATTTTATTTCCCGTTGTATAATGTCTGAAAGATTCTGAAAACTTGTATAATCGTATTAGGATGATATGTAATGATATTGACGACCTTAAGGGGATATTTGTAATCATAAACCCAGATTATTTTACATTGCGAACTAGAAAAATGAAGCACTTTTGGCTAATCTGTGACAAGGTGAACCCGTCTTGCAGTGTAACATTTGAGGACCGTAGCTAAATACATATTTTTATTTCATTAGGGCGCGGCTTTACATGGATGAGATCAAAGTTGCCATGCTTGCACTCGTTGATTACAAAATTCAAAAACACAATATTAGGAGACAATACAGAATGAAATCGTTTCTTTCTTATAAGCGCTAATCAGTACTTCGGTCAGTTCTTGGCTGCAGCTTTGCCACCTTTACCCTGTACAATCATCATCAGTTTGTTAGTGAAACCAAACTGATTAATACGAAATTAGAAAAAAAAATAAAACCACATCATACCTTCTTCTTGGGTGCCTGAGGCTTTGATGCAGCCTTCTTTGGGGCTGCCTTAGATGCTGGAGCTTTGGCTCCACCATCACTGGCCTTGGAAATGGCAGGTTCTTTCTTGGCCTGCCCAAATAGTTGAGTGCCAACTTGCTTTTCAGCCTTAATTGATGCCATGTATAGTTCTCTCAGAAACTCTTTCACAAAGATATGAAACTTAACGTACGTACGTTTATCTTAACTTGATGGCCTCAGCTCAACTGCCTGATCTTGCCCTTTTTATAAGAGCAGTTCCCAACTGCGAAAGGAATTAGAATAACAAGTTAAGATGAAAGGTGACGATTAAAGGGATGGTGGTGTTTGAGGAGAATGGAATATAACTGGCTGGTATTGGCAAAATGACAGAGCTCTGTTGGCATCAGATGCTTTTGCTTACTTACTGCTTACCGATATATATTATACTGAAATTGTTAGAAATCAATCTGTCAGCATTTGGTCATTGGTGTGAATAACTGAATATATGACTTTTGAAGGAACAATATGCGATCATGAAAATAATTATATGATTCCTTTCGGACATATTTGCATGGTTCTTGGACTTTTGGGGTCTTCTAGAACATCATTCTATATACTTATAGCAAGTGGATATGGAAGTGAAAATCAATAATGTTAGGATTAGAACCTAGAGTGGTTTAAGAGCTCATGGGTACCATTTTCTTTACAAGCCGGTTTTTAAGGGTAAGTTCTATCTTCTTATGAGTTCTAAACAATTGGTATCAGAGCCAGGTTTCACCACGCAATTGGGCCCAAATCCACGAAAGCATCTAAATCCGAATTTGGTTTTAAACAGGAAAAATTAATAGGATCGTTTGTTTCTACGCTAAACTGTGAATATTTTAACTACATGTTGAAGACTAGGGTTTGAATCTTTTGTTTGATCTTTAGGACAAAGTCAAAGAAACCCACTTCAATGAAGAAGGGTCTTCCTCTTTGTGGATCAAATTGAAACATCACATCCATTGGCAAAATAAAAAACCTGAGGTGGGTTTTGAGAACTTGAACTGGGGTAGTCTTAGCTAAGAATTTCTCAATTTCATTTTATCAGACAAGAGGTATATGCGAAGGATCTTTAGCCAATTAGACAACAGCCCACCTTAGTACAAATCTGCTTTCTATCTCACTTAATCAGATTATCTTGAGCCTTATTTCACATTAGAATATAACAAATAGATCAATGTTCCCCAAGTTTTTACTTTCAATATATATGACTTCAATTCTGAGCTTCTTTCTTATTAAATAGTCATCCTCGTTATAACTTGTAACACAACAATCAAACCCCTTTGCAGTTTGCCCCAACAAAGTTCAGGTTTTGATATGTTTTCCTGTCCTTCAATCAAGCCTTGTTACCCTGCTCCGTCATGATCAAGTTTTTCAAGTTCACTTGAAACTAGAAAGGAAATGGAAGATGTTCTGTAGAGGTTTGATGGTGAAAATACCACATATACAGAACATCTGCCTGCCTATTTTTTTTTTCACATAAACACTTGAACTTCGAAATATCCTGCACTTGTTTGCTCGTCCATGATTCTGATTTATGAACACCTCTTTTATTCAATGTTTGGGTACATATATTGCATCTAGTTTAAGCAAATGCCAAGCAAGGACCAGTTCGTTTTAAAATATAGGTATCTTTTATATTCATTACGCCAAGCCTAATAAGAGTGAAACATGGACATAAATCACAACCAAGATTTCTGGTTATGATGTTATAATACATGGGGAGGAACTGCGGTGATTTGGCATCTTCATGTACTCTACACCTCTGGCCGTTCATCTAATTCTTGGCTGCAGGCTTGCTTCCCGTTGTCTAATAAAAGAGTCATAAAAAGTTTGTAAGCACATAATTAATGCCTCATGGATGAGATCATAGTTCCCATGCTTGCACAAAAAGATTGTCTAATGCACTCATTGCTTGCACTCATACTTTCCATTATGAGACAATAAGAAATGAAATCTTTATTTTTTATATGCTTTTTGTTTTTGTCTCTTGTACTATACGAGGTCTAGTCTAGTGGAAAATGGTCTTGACTTGCAGATCATTGGTCTCAAGTTCGAACCCTCATGACACATTGGTAGTGTGTGTGTGTGAGAAACCCCATTCCCCTTGTAGTTTAGGCTATCACTTGTATTTTTTAAAAAAAACAGCAATCAGAAATTTGGTTAGTTCTTGGCTGCCGCTTTGCCACCTAAACCCTGTACAATCATCATTGGTTTGTTAATGAAACAATTTTTTTTAATACTAACGAATTCAAACTTGGGTGCAAATGGAGTGGGCTTATTGCCTAGGCCAACTGGCCTAACCCACATCTGCTAATGAAACCAAATTAATTAACATAAAGCATGGAGACAAACCAAATCATACATTTAACTGATAGGCCAAGAAGATGACCCGAATGTGGATATATATGTACCTTCTTCTTGGGTGCCTGAGGCTTTGATGCAGCCTTCTTTGGGGCTGCCTTATATGCTGGAGCTTTGGCTCCACCATCACTGGCCTTGGGCTCTTTCTTGGCCTGCCCAAACTGTTGAGTGCCAACTTGCTTTATTTCAGCCTTCATTGATGCCATGTATAGTTCTCTAAGAAACTCTTTCACAACGATATATGAAAAATCTAACGTAGGTATTAACTCGACGGCCTCAACTCAACTGCTCGCTCCTTCTGAGCCTACCCTTCTATTATAACAGCAATTCCTCACTGTGGAAAAAGAATTAGAATAACAAGTTAAGATAAAAGGTGACAACTAAAAGGATGGTACGTAGTGTTTGAGGAGAATGGAATAACTTGTATTTTTTTTTTTTTTTGGTCAATGAAGATATCATAAAAGCCAACAGGCACAGCCCAAAGGGGAGCCAAACCCAACCAAACAAACAGAACAGACACACCAAACCAAAGAACTAAAAACAAGCCGAGAGAACAAAACAAACGAAAATCCACACAACAAAAGATTAAGCACCAAGCGGAGGGCAAGGAAGACCATCCCGAGATAAAATATGAACTAGAGAGGATGGAGGTCGCACAAGCCACGACTCCAAGCACATCCCCTTCCTGGCAAGCGAGGCAACGGCATCCGCAGACCGGTTCGCTTCACGAGGTACCCAAGCCCAATTCAGATTTGTGAAAGAGGCTTTAAGAAACCTAATATCCTTAAGGATAGGATACAACTCCCAATTAGAGGAAGATACATCCCTCTGAACAGAATTAATAGCCACTTGAGAATCAGATTCCACCACAACATTAACCAAATTCAACTCTTTAGCTCTCAAAAGACCATGTTTCAGAGCCAAAACTTCAGCCATAAGAGGAGATTGGGCACGCACCTGAGCAGCAAGACCACCAATACAAGAACCAGCAATCTTCCGAATAATAACTCCAACTCCAGCCATAGTAGAACCAGACTTCCAAGAACCGTCAGTATTAATCTTAACATAAGAAGAAATGGGGGGTAGCCAATGAGAAGGATGAAGAGGAGAAATCTGAATAGGCATACCTACTGACTCAGGAACTGGATTCTTTGTAACATTCCAAAATTCTGACACCGCCAAAGAAGCACGAGATCTAGTAGCTGTAGGCACAATTGGGATACCATCGTAAACAAATTTACATCGAGCCTTCCAAATATGCCAACAAGTGAAAGCAACAACCGACAAAATCCACCTAGAAATGGGTGAAAACATACTCTCCCCTCTCAAGAGACTGCCCAACCATCTATCCAAAGAAGTAAAACTTTGCACATCCACGCGATAGCCAATAGCACTTCCAAACCAAACACACGATGTCCAAGGACAAAGGACCAGCATATGTTCAATTGATTCAGAACTCTCCAAACAAATAGGGCATAAATGTGAAGATGACAACTTACGCTTATAGAGATTTAAGAAGGAAGGGAGAATATTAGAGACCGCTCGCCAAAGAAATTGTTTCACTTTCGGAAGGGTTTTGGACTCCCAAATGATCTTCCAAGTATCAAGAGAAATGGTATGTGAAGATTGTGCATTAGCCAAGGGACACCTGATGTTCTGATTTACAATCCAATTATAGCCCGACTTCACAGAGAAGTTACCGGACTTAACCCATGGCCAAACCAGTCGGTCATCAGAAACAGACCCCCCGATCGGAATAGCCGAAATAGCATTAAGCTCATGTTGGGAAATAAGATGAGCAATGGGTAACAAATTCCAAACTCCGTGATTCCAATCAATTAACTCACACACCTTGACAGGAGCATCCACAGGAACAGGGAGACAAGGTCTCAAATAACCACCTGGGATACCTGGGATCCATTTATCAGCCCAAATTGAGGTAGAAGATCCATTTAGAATCTGCCAATGAGCTCCAGAAATAACCACCTTGAAGGCTGTTGGCATCAGATGCCTTTTCTTATTTATTGCTTACCCTGTTATCTGAAATTGTTAGAAATCAATCTTCGCATTTGGTAATTGGTGTGAATAACTGAATATACGACGTTTTAAAGGAACAATTTATGCGATCATGGAAATAATTAATTATATGATTCCTTTCGGACATAATTGCATGGTTCTTGGACTTTGGGGGTCTTCTAGAGCATTGAAAAGAACCGAACGGCTCACGCTGCGGCTTCGTTTGGTATAGGAGCGGTGCATAGGGTTACCTGGCTGGATCAGCCAACACCGTCCCTTGTGGGTGTTTTAACCTCTGATGGGCTTCCTTGCCCCCCTGTTATTTACACTAAGTTGTGTCTAGCATGTGCTCCTTTCCCAGCTTTTGCTTATCTTGTATCCTCCTTTTGGCTCCCCTGTCTGGGGTTCATGAAGTATCTTTTATGACCAAAAAAAAAAAAATCCACGATATTGAAAGATCTAATGCGAATTTAATTGGTTCTAAGCTAATGAACGTAACTTTATAAGATGCAATTCGTTGAAGACTAGGGGTTTGAATCTTTACCTTGATCTTTGGGACAATGTCAAAGAAACCCACTTGAGGGTCATCTTTCAAGGATTATTCTTACTAAATATCATTCAGATTGAAACTTGTTTGGTAATTTAAAATGTGCAAAAAATGCAATTCGTTGGATAAAACTGAAACGAAAATGTGGAAAATCCGATGGCTAAACAATTCCTGATTTAGCTGAATTTTGCATGGATAATATCATTCTTACTATAGAAAGCATATATATGTTTGTGTGTGTGTGTGTGCATATGTTGAAATAAATGTGGGCAATGGCATTGTTGTAAGTTGCAACAGTTTCCCATTTTCTCTAAGTGCCGGAGCAAGATGCATCTTCATTTTCAAACTCTGTTAATTTCATCTTTCTGGCCGTGTATGAAGGAGAGGAAGGTCCTCGTACGTTCTTCTTCTTTCCTGTTTTGTAGTCTGCATTAATTTTTAACTTCTGGGGTCTCATAGCATATTTTTAGCCTATAAATTCCCATTTTTAGATACAGATGGTCTAGATTAGAAAACAAAGAGGCGCACCAGGGGATCAGGATCCTAGGACTAGTCTGCCGTATTGTACAAATTCGGAAAAGTTGAGCACTCTTGAGTACTGGTCAGTCTAGCTAGGAATTTCTCAACTTCATTTCTGCCAAGCCTATGAACAAACAGCAAATTAAACTTTGTTCAACAAAGCGTGGTTCTACTTTGATTTTATCAGACAAAAGGTATCTGGGAAGGATCTTTAGCCAATTAGACAACAGCCCACCTTAGTATAAACCTGCTTTTTATCTCACTTTATTTTATCAGATTCTCCTTAGCCTTATTCCACATTAGAATAGAACGAATAGATCAAAATTTCCCAAGTTTTTACTTTCAGTATGACTTCAATCCTGAACATTTTTCTTATTAATTAGTCATCCTTGTTTTAACTTGTAATCAATCAAACCCCTTGCAGTTTGCAACTGTCATGACCAAGTTTTTCGAGTTCATCTGGTTAAGCACTTGAACTTTCTAAGCCAATGGCAAGCAAGGACCAGTTCCTTTTAAAATATAGGTATCTTTTTATTCATTACGCCAAGCCTAAAACGAGAGACATGTACATATATCACAACCAAGTGTGCGGTTATGTTATTATAAAACATAGGGAGGACCGCGGTGATTTAGCATCTTCATGTACTCCACACCTTGCGCCGTTGGTTTTCATCTAATTCTTGGCCGCAGGCTTGCTTCCCGTTGTCTAAGAAAACAGTCATAATAAAAAGCTTGTAAGCACATAATCAATGCCCCATAAGTGTTAGAAGATTCTATGTAAGAACGAACTTAAGAAATAAATGGAGAATTAAGTGCTTATATTTTAATAGCATGATGGGGTATGTAGGCTTGCTTGCTTACCTTCTTTCTAGGCTCCCTAGGCTTTGGCTCAGCCTTCTTAGGGGCTGGTTTGGAGGCCGGAGCTTTGGGGGTGGTGCCACTAGCTTTGGGAGCAGGTTCTTTCTTGGCCTGCCCTGCAGAGGGCTGAGTGCCAACAGGTTTCTCAACCTTGAGTGATGCCATTTTCTGTTTGTTAAGCTCACACACAAAAGTGTTTGTTTGCTTCCTGTCTGGCTTCAGTTGTTAGCTCTACTATGATACAGCCATTTTATAGTTGAGGTTCATAATTGTGACCCAGAATCAGAATCCTACTTGCAGAAGATATATGGTGAATAGAGATGTGATTGCACATGAGCAGATGGAATAAAATGGTCTGGTGGCCTGTTGGGAGATGCCGTTGAATCAGATGCTTAATCAAGACATATCAAAATTGACATCATTCGATGCGTATTCTAGGGTGCACATTGATATACAGTTGATTTAAATGCATAAACCTATAGAGAAGTACATTCACTTTCTGTACTAAAGATATTATGTAGATATCAATCCATTGTGGACTAAGATTATACTATTTTCCAGATATTCCGTTCAAATTTCCCTAAAACCTGACCTCATGTCATTTTGCAGCCTAACATGCATCTCCCTCGTTTGAAATTTTTGTAAAATTTGCAATTCAAGAGTATGAAGGTTAAGTGTATACATTTGTAGTTTTAAGGAAAATATGAAGCACCACAGAACCTTATACAGCATGAAATAAGTAAAATTTTGGTTGGAACACCATATTGCAGTAGTGCAGAACTTTTTACTGCATCGAAGTGATAACTTATGAAATTTGATAAACTGTTAAAACATCATTGCTTGGTTACTTCATCTAAACAAGCCCAAGTGGTTCAGGAAATTCTTTCTATTTATTTCACAGTTCTGTTGTTCAAGTTATAATGGAATAAGAGTTGTCATCAGCAAATTGAATTGCAATTTTGTTTACAAACCTACAATTAATAATATCATATCAATTTCCATGTAAAGGAGTACAATTGAGATTTCTCCAGCCAGCATGAAATTCAGATTCACAATATCAGTTGAAAACCATATGATTATTTTGATAAAATTGGAGATCGAAGAGTACGTCATCAAATTCTCTAGCTGCAGGGGTGCATGTCAGTTTCTGATCTATCACCGTCAAGATTCAAGAAGTCAGTGAGGTTGCCCCATCCTTAGAGCCACATAAGCCAAAACCCTATATCCCACCAACATCACAGCCAAAGCAGCTACATCTGACCACATGCTATCAAGTCCTAGATACTTGATAGCAGGAAAGTCCATGACACTACAATGCATCCCCATCTCACACTCATAAACTTCATTTGCTGAGTATTGAACTCCCACAAGAAGCTTGTAACAGTAATGGCTGAAGGAAATGTACTTCAACCAAGCAATGAAAGATGGGATGTGCTGGATGTAATATCCACCTGCTAGTAAAAACACCAACATGGTCACAGAAGCCAGAGTGGTGCCCTGCTTCACATCCATTAGAATGGCCCCAAGTGCTAGCCCCAGGCCTTGGGAGACTAAAACATTATACAGAACAATGGAAAGGGTTAGTGCAAATGTGACAAATGAAGGCTTGAGACCCCCCATCCAATAGCTTACTGTCACAAACACTGTTGGGAGCACAAGCTCCATTGGCAAATCACCAACCGTTCGCGCAAAGTAGTAGGAAGAGAGACGGTACATGCCCGAAGAGCGTTCTTTTACTAGCATTGGCCTTTCCATGGGGAATGCAAATATGGCATTGAATAGAGGGAAGAAGCCCCAAAATATGGAGAAGAAGAAAAGAAGTCCCACCTGTTCAAAGTGTAATATTAATTTGATTAGTGCTTATAGCTATACTTGATCAAATATTGCTCAATATTCTTAAGGCCTGAAAATTATAGATGGGTGGAAATTGCAATACCTGATCTTGTATATGTGAAGTGTCAGAGTGCCACCACAGAAGGCCTGAAAGAAGGGAAACTGACAAGACTTGGAAAATCCTTAAGCCTGAGAAAGATTCATGCTTCCTCTCTTTTAAACCCCTTTCCAGCAAAACCTTAAATTGCTCCCACCAGCTGGTGGTCCATTGGTACTTTCCAGCCTGCAGATGTACCATGTACAAATGATCAAAACGCAATGCACAACAGCACAAATCAAACAGCAAGACCTAGAGAGACTTAGTTGGAATTACTTACCTCTAGATGATGGTGTTGTTCTTGAAGGAGCAACAACTGTGTCTTTATGACTTTGCTGAATCTCTGCCTTCAAAACAGGGTATAGGTTCTTTTTATAGGAAGATATTAGGAACTGCTTGGTTGTGTTTTGATCTTCTTGGTGCTCTAATCTGCCATTATACTCTAGTTGATCATCCTGTTTAGCATCAGGTCCTATACCTGCTTGTCAATCAATTTTCAAGAAATTTAACAAAAAATAAATTGATCATTGATAAAAGAAAATACCATACTCATTGATAAACTAAAGGTAAAGTTGTATGATTTGGATGGTCCTTGAAACGTAGTACAATTATTGAAGAACAATCACCCTATAAAGACCAATAAAACAGAAAACCATGTATGACCCACTATATTTAATCATCTTGATGGTGAATGGTGATGTAAAGTTCTTGATTTTTTTCCTTTCTTTTAATCCACCACTCCATACTCATATGGAAATGAATTCAGCATCCCATCAGTTTCAGGTGGTTACAAAAATTTGACAGAAGTGAATGAAAAGGATGCAAAGCAGAAAGTTTTTTAGGAGGGGTCAAATCAAATTGTATGAGTCTTTCAATGCATTGGCTTGCACCATATATTGAAAAGCCTAATTCAAGCTGGGTGGGTTTACTTGGTGGAGAGGCATGCAGTAGTCATCCTAGGTGCAAAGTAAACGATCTCGACTACTTGAGTTACAAATCTTTACCTATTAAATTTGTGATTTTTAAGTGTTGGATGAGCTCAAATTTATTAAAATTAGATTTCATCAATTTCATAGCTAAATTAAGAAGAAAAAAAGTTTGGGCTTTGGATTGGCACCAAGTCCATACTCCATATTGGCCATGTGAAGTGTTCCTTTCGAATGCGACTAATAAGAGGGACGTGGTTGCCTTTGCTTCCTCTACTCTATTCACAAGGCAGTCGGTGCGATCAAACCTTTTTGGACCACTCACACACGCACTACGTAATTATTGCGAAAATCAACCCTTACCCAAAGCAATTAACTGTTAAATGTTTCTCAATCTAATTACATTGTGAAGTTGACATCCTATCTTTAGCTAATATATTATCCGATAACATAATATATATATATATAAAGTTTTTTAGCAAAAAAAGAAAAAAAAAATCTCTTTAAAATTACTATATCAATTTAATAATACTATTATCCTAGGAAAATAAAAAATTTGGTCAACATTATATTAGAAAATTAAATTACAATTCATAATTATAAGTAAATATGCCTATTTATTTACCACATTTTCGTACTTATAGTGAAACGTAATGAAATTAATAATGTAAAATTTAAAAAAAAAGCTAATAATGAGAAGAAATTTCATACCGTTGGCAAGATCAAGCAAGAAATCAGCAGGGTTGATGAAGTTGAACCCGGCCTCATATCCAATGGACCCAAAATACTCCATGACCCGACCCGCATGCCCACTATAGATCGGGTACCCGTCCGACAAAACCACCACCTTATCAAACATCCGATACAGCCTGCTGGACGGCTGATGAATGGTGGTGATCACCGTCCGGCCACCACGGGCCAGCTGCCGCAGTGTAGCAACGATACGCTGCGCGGTGGTGGAGTCGAGCCCAGAAGTGGGCTCGTCGAGCAACAAAAGGCTCGGGTTAACCAGCATCTCTTGCCCGATACTGACCCGTTTGCGCTCACCACCCGAAACGCCACGTAACAAAGGCCCACCAACTATACTATCACGGCACCGGGTCAACCCGAGCTCTATGATCACCATCTCAGCTTGCTCCATTTTCTCTTCCTTAGTGAGCTGCTTGGGCAGCCTTAGCAAGGCAGTGTAGGTGAGGGTCTCGAGAACAGTGAGGTGAGGGTACAAGACGTCGTCTTGTGTGACGAAGCCGGTGTTGTGCTTCATGAAGCTTGAGAAATGCTGGCCATTGTAGGTTATCTTGCCGGAGGTTTTACCCGGCAAGCGGCCGCTGAGGGCGGTCAAGAGGGTGGTCTTGCCACTGCCCGATGGCCCCAACATTGCGAGTAGCTCACCGGGTCGAACGATCCCACTCACTCCATTGAGTATAGTGCGTGTTTGCTTTGGCTCATGTGAAGCTACACAACCTCCCTTTGTGGTTTGCAGCTTAATACTGTAAGTGACATCTTCAAACTGCACCATCAAAATACGTACATACAAATGTTAGCTTAATGTATCTACATTATTATGAAAGTCCCATAAATTTTTTATCAGATAATTTAACATGTTACGTTACACCTAACTTATTATAACATGTCAAATATCTGTCAACTTAAAAATTTGGTCTGGTAATTACCTTGAGTGTGACAGGGCACAAGGATTGGCGCAAAATGGAAGTTCTTTGTGAGGTGGGTCGGTCAGCTGGCATGTCATCACCCAAACATGGGTTGACATTACTGCTTGGAGGAGCAGACCGTTCAGCATGAACCGAACCGTTCTGGTCTGGCCGGTTCAGATTAGAGAGTAAAATGTTAGCTGGAGTGCTTGTCATGCTGGTTTCTTGCTCAGGAGGTATCATAATTTCAAGGGATATTGCAATAAGATGAGATCAAACAGAGAGGCAAATGGGTTGTGTGCTAGCTAGCTGATCGACCAGCAAGAGAGAGAGAGAGAGAGAGAGAGAGAGAGAGAGAGAGAGAGAGAGAGAGAGAGGAGATGAGTGGATGAAGAGAAGAGAGGAGGTTTGGGCGGGGAAGGAAGGAAGGTCACATGAAAGAGAAGAAGACATGTGATGAGTTTTATAAAGTGATGAAGGCACGAGAATTTCTTAGGGAGGACTGACTGTCCGTGGTGTGTGGTTATGGTGGCCAAGCCAAGATTATAGCTAGCTACGGTACTGTTTAGTTGTAGCAGCTAGGCTAGAAAGAGATCAACCGAGTTTGATTGGGTGTAAGGATGATGCGCGTATTCAACTAAAATAGTGTTTCTTTCCTACTTTGGCTTTGTTGGGGGTACGTGTTTGCGGGGCATTCGTTAGCTTCTTCTGCCCATCTCATATATCTTGTACAACAGAGATTTATATGCTATGCCTAGAGTCTCATCACTATTTGCGATGAATGACATATTCTCTCGTGTTTTCTTTATTTTCTCCCCCCAATTCCCATTGCCCCTTATATTATTAATTTCAAAAGATAATTACACAAAGATTTGGCTATCAAATTAGGTTAATGTATGTTTATTTGGGAAAAGAAAAAAAAAAGGAACAAAAGAAGAGGCCCTACTAAATTCACATTCTCATAATATGATATGATGTGAACGAAAATATGTTGAAGTATCAAAGCTTAAATTGTGTGCTACGTTCTTACCACACATGGGCATCAATCAAAACCATATTTGATGGTAGTTTCTGCATTTAGTCATTAGATGACTTTGTGCTTGATGAGGCTCAGATGTATTCAATAATTTATATGTCACACCGATCTCTTTTCCAAAATTAGAAGCACCAGACAGAGAAAGTACGCGTATGCGCTTTATTTCTCAGCAGCTGCTAGCTAAGCTTATTCGAATTTTAGAATAGAAAAACCACTGTGGTCCATAAGCTTCGTCCTATTATTATTTAGATTGGTCGCAGATGTTCCCTTGAGGATTCTTGTTTACGATATTTTAGGGTAGGCCATGGCCACCAAACAAGTATGCTTATTATGGGGTGGGGGGCCAGAGTTATGGACACCCAAAGACTAATAATTATTATTATCATCAATCTCTGACTTTGTATGAATTAGTACAGAAATTAATTAAATTAAGACTAATTGTATCACTAATTAGGTGTTGAATTTGAATACAAAGGAACTCCAACCAACCCCATTTTTTTCTTTTTTTATCTTGGCTTTATTTTCTTTGTAGGGTATCTCCTTTTGTGGTGTGCCTTAAGGGAAAAAAGAAAGAAAAAACGAAAGAAAGAAAGAAAGAGAGAGAACATAGAGAGAGAATGCTGGGTTCCTCGTGCCCCTTCTAGGTGTCAAATACCTATTCATTATGGGAGATAGTGGCTGAGAAAATGTGTCGTCTTTCCCATAAAAGGCTTGGTCTCTATGGTGTCACCATCATTGAAAGTCTGCCATACTTTTTTCTTAAAAATTTCTTGGAATTGGAATCACACCAACTAGGGATGGATTTGGTTGGAGTCGTGTAGTTTTATGCTAATTACTCTCACTAATTATGTACATACGTGTTTTAGGCAAAAAGAGGTAGCATCCATATTTATTTGGACCCCAGCCAAAGTATATATAATTTACAGGTCGATCGAATTATTCTTTAGTATAAATAATGTAGAAGTTATTGATTGATTGAACACAAGCTCGGTCGGAAAAATCGAAATGAAAATCTGTTGACATCTTTTACTTTTCAAGACAAGATTCGGATACATGCATATAATTGGGTTTCAAAACTCTACTATTTGCTTCTAATTCAGGCATTCAAATATTTTATTTTTATTTTTTAGTGTTGGAAGGCATTCATATATAATGCCACAAGAATAACACATGCCACACTCCCAAATTAACCCCAAATCAATTTTAAAAAAAGAATTCAATAGATGTTTAAGGTGGGTTCGTAGGATCCGATTTTAGGGTTTCTGTATTTTCTTTTTTTGTTGAGCCTTTGTTTTTCTTTTTATGACTTTGTATTGGATCTTTCGTAATCTCTGTTTAGTAATGACATGATCATTCCTTGGATCGAAAAAGAAGAAGAAGAATTCAACAGATGTTATGCATAAGATATTGTTCGTTTGTCACGAGAAAAAGAAAAAGGGAGCTTCTTTTGTATTCTTTTTTTTACCCTTTACTGTTATAATACAGTAAATTTGATTCGGAGGTACTTTATAAGTCTTATCTTGCGAGACGAGTCTCTTTAAGTGCCAGGTGTTGCAATGCTTCTTGTTTGAAGGACCCTTTGGAAGATGCATCCTTTCCACATTGCCATCAAAGAGTGGAGGACAATTGATACAACTTTTTTACACAGTTGCCACGTATGGCTTTGTTTAGTGCTTTTTTTCCCCCACGATCTTTCTTCTTTCCTTTTTATAGCTATCCAAATTTGATGTGAGTGGCCAAATTAATTTAACATTCATTCATTGTGAGTAGTCAGATTCTTTACTTTACTCGCAATTAGAATGAGATTTATTTTTGTCTTCTAGACCCAAAAATACATATATAAAATAAATGAGATCATCATCACTCTCGTAACAGGTGAATATGGTCAAAATAATTTTCTAATTTAATCTTCACGAAAAAAGATTCAAGGATGAAAAAAGGCCATTGCTTTATTGACAATAATTTTCAGCACTCAAGTTTTGGTGACGTTGCATCTGCACTTTGGAAAATCCCTAGCTCTCCTCCAAATATCACACTGTGGTGGGTTTTGATGATGATGACCTTATATAATCATCTTAATTTCTTTCAAACAGCTAAAACCTAAAAAGCGAATTGCGTAGGCAAAGCATTATGTAATATTCAGAATTGACTAATACTATCTTCAGGGAAAAAAGAACTTGCAAGTAAAATTTTAGTTTATTTTATTTCTGATCAAGATTATATCCATCGGTCATATGCATGAGCAATAATTGTCCATCGTTAGCATGTTTGCTCAATATAGCTTTCGTCTCCCAACTTCTGTAAATATATGCATAATGCATGTCATTCTATAAACATATGTCAATTCATGAGCTATATATATATATAGTCTGGAGACGATCCCCTTTTCTTATGGAAGAAAGAAAAGTATGTCAAGGAAGTACGTGATAAGGTTAGTGAGCAAGCATGTTAAGGAAATTAGCGACAAGGTTAACCTTTTTTAAAAAAAAAGAGGTGAAGTTTCTCCGAGATAATGTTCATCAAGAATTAGATATTATTACTGACGTATACGGAATCATATAGCAGCATGCATGTTATAATCATCGGAACCGTTGGAAGGACAGAGAGTGAGGAAAGTGAATAGTTCATATGTACGTGATAAACATATGAGTTGACTCAAGGTGACTAATTTACATATATGCACGAATCATGATGTGACAAAACTTTTATGCGTCGACTTAAATACAAAGATTCGAGATCCATGAAGGTTATCCCACTTCACTACAATCATATATATAACGAAACTAAATAAATTTTTTTTTTATAGAATCCATGATTGTAAGTGAGCTGCATTGAACCAAATTAAATTGTTGAAAGGAAAAGGCATAGAAGTGGTTGATCAACAATGGGGACATGTACGTATCAGATAAGAGCAAATCGATCGTCTTGTCCAAGTTGCTTTGGGGACGTACATTAATAAGAAGCACAAGGACGCAGGGGCCTGTACTGCACTGCTTGTTCATTGCATCTTGTTGTGCTTTTTGCCTCCACTGGAAACCCCATCAATATCAAATGAGTAAATGCATATGCATATGCAAGTTCAATAAAAATGGTTAGCTTATTAGTCACTGATGTTATACTAAGGGGAAGCATCCACTATATCTTGTTGAGAAGGAAGTCTACAAACATTTTAGTGCCTTCCTTCTTAGCTTGTTTGTTGTTGTAGTCTGAAACATGCATGCACCAAAGAACACGAAAGTTACCCTCATTAATCCCTATTGGTTCTTTGTTTCACACTGAAAGTTTAATGGAATGTCCATTAGGTTGGTTGTCGCACGTCAACTTTTCCTTTCTAACTTATTAGATCGGAGGTAGAACCAGTTAATTCTGGGGTCCATTACATTTCTTGATTATTAATTCCTTATGTTAATTTGAGCAATTAATCAATTAATTACACCAGAGAGCTAGGTCTAATTATATATAATATCCTTCAGTTTCTCATTTTAAATACTTGGTTGATTACATATATATATATTTGGTCGAAGTTAGGAAGGGAGGGGGGATTTTCTCATACTGTTAAGGTGCCATGATGGTTTGATCTTAAGATTACTGGTATACAAGTCAAGGTCTTTTTCCATTGAGTTAGACCCGTTGCGAATAAGGTTTAAATTTCAATGTTAAGAATTAAAAGGTATATAATTAGGCCAAGGTGCATAAGGACTGATTCAGTTTGTATCCGGAGTTAAATATGACAATATAATACATCACATGTCATTAACTCGACCAAGTAAAATAATTAACAATTAGCACTACATATATTGGGGTTTGACCACATTTTAATAATGATTTAGAATGGTGAAATGTGTGTGGCTGGCCTTTAGTCCACTTTGATATTATTTGATATTGTAGCTTTTCAAACACAACCAAACGAATGTTGCCAGACGCATCCAGATACCACGTTCTCACTCAAATGGAAGAAGCCCACAGTTATGGTCTATATCTTTGTATATTACCCAGTTTCTTATATCCAGAGCTTTAGCAGCTTAACAAATATTTGACAATGCAAAAGGGTAGCTTTTCAATGCTTAATGGTTTATTTATTTATTTTTTATATACATATATATATATTATCTGTTTACGTTTTGCTTTAAACAATAATTAAAGAAAAGAAATAATAACAAACAGCCTGAACGTGTATGGTGATCATTGAATTTGCTTAATTATGTGACAGATGGAGGTTTTGGTAGAATTCTGCAGTGTCTTACTTTCACGGCGGCGAGATAAGGTGGCCGGTGACAGGTGTTGTCCTTATATATCACGCAATATGCGTTAATTGGAGCTTAATTAATTAGTTAATTATAATTAAAGCCATTAACCTCATGATTTTCCAACTAAGAATTGTGGTACTTTTGGTGGCCGGTTTGACTCTCTGGTGATAATATTATGGCCATCACTATGGGATATTGGCTAATTATTTTTTCAAACAAAGAATTAATGTTAGAATTCCATTAGCAGTTGCATATTGAGTTCAGGTGGGTTTCTTAGCTGAATTGATCCTCTCTGATCTGTACCTACTGAAGATATGGAGGTGTTTGAAATCAAGCTAACACGTACTCAATTTGGCGCGCACATAATGAATTATAATGAAGGGAATTGGTGGTGGCCATCCAAACAAATATCATTGTCTGGAATCTAAGATTAAAACAAAAACACACACTGACTAAGGGGGAAGTGGATATTCAAGGTTGACAGGGATGTCATCACTTGGCACTTGCACAACAATTTTAAGACGACCAAACCCAACACATCAATGTCATTTCTAAGCACAACTTGCGTTACGGCAGCATATATTGTGTTGAAATTTTTACAGAGATCTAAGAGCATATGGCCCTCTTAAGATAGACTTGCAGATTCTTCAAACACGTCGTTGCGATGTAGCAGTCATTCGATGAAACATCTTATTTGACTTCAATCAAATATATTGGCAATAATTAAGTATGAACATATATGATTGTTGTTAAATAGTTAGCTTAACTGGTGCTCTAGAATTATTGAAAGTTTCTCTCTATGCTATTTTGAAAGAGACTGAAAGTCTGAAACTTTACTACTACTAGGGTAGCTAAGGATGCACTAGTCCTGAACAGGACTGGCAAAGCAAGCCCTGCATTATTGCATTATTGCATGATTGCATGATTGCATAAGGGCAGAGAGAGAGAGAGAGAGAGAGAGAGAGAGAGAGAGAGAGAGAGAGAGAGTCTTTAGAAATTGTGATAGATTAAGTGGGCCGGCCGGTGCACCCCTAGATCATGATGGCCTTTTGATTATATAAGGGAAAATCAAGTCAGAGGCATGGAAAAGGCTAGAGCTATCAAGTCAAGAGTTATATTTCTCATCACTAAATTTTTTTGGTTTTTTTTTTTCAGAGCTAGCTGGGAATTTTATAACACCTAGCTAGCTTACTGTTAGCAAACCAGCTGGGAATTTTATTCTCCTGAACAGAACAGATTCCTCAAATTTTATGATGCACGACATAAAAATTCTGCAAAATGGAACCTTGCTAGCTAGCTAGCTTTAATAAATTTATAAGTTAGGCAGGCTAGCACCTCACCAGCTGTATGTACAATACATGAACTTCAGGCATCATGCATTTACACCTAAAAAATTTCAAAAAAGAAAAAAGAAAAAGATATTGAGTGATATGATATTTGTATGGGGTGGTGAAATGTATCATGGAAGTCAGAATCCAAGAAAGAAATGAGATGATGCCATCCCACTCAAAACTGCATATACAAGACAGACAGACTGGGTGGTGCAATGCTGGATTCTGAGTCTCACCATAATTATGCCACTAGTTTAGAGTTGAGCTTGAGAGTGAGATCATCAATTTAGATTCAAATTGGGTGTACACCACTATGAAGTATGAATCATACCATAGTATGTTTTTTTTTTTTGGTCGAATACCATAGTATGTTTGGTTGCAACTCACTTCCACAATTGCAGGCATGGTATTGGTATCTTCTTTAAACAACATTTGGCATCTTGTGTGTTGTGTGTTGAGTGTTGGATTTAAATACAGTGTTTGTGATGGAGAGGACAATCTTGTAGATTTTGGAAATCAGGTTCTAATCTTTAGTGGACAGCACAAAATCTACTTTCCACAAGAATTGTAACTCAAGAATCCACACACACACAAAAACAACATTTCTCTGGCTTTTGTTTTTGGGCACTCTAATGGATAATGATGGTCTTCTCTCTCTCTCTCTCTCTCTCTCTCTCTCTCTCTCTCTCTCTCTCTCTCTCTCTCTCTCTTATTTTTTCTTGAAATACCCAAATATCTCAAAGATCCAATATTTTCAGTTTTTCATGAACTGATAGCATAATACATATTAGTAGCCGTAAGAAAATGAAAAAAGGAAAATCCCGTAGGCTGGCTTGTGAAGACCTAAGCACCAAGTGCAAACTAAAAGAAATTCAACATTTCACCATCGCAGTAGAATTATCTGTATAATTTGTTTATGAGACCTACTGATCAGTGCATACAACATTCCTCACAGACTTAGATTCCCAATAACAGCAACCCTTAAAATAAGCAAGACTGGAAAAAGAAAAATGTGGAATGTTCAGTAAAAGAAGTTGTACATCCAATCCAAGAGATTGAAAGACTTCTTCAACTTAGCCTGTATTTCTCATCCCCGCAGCGATCCCATTTATTGTGATGAGCAATGCATCTCTGAGTTTATTGTTATCGTCGTCACTTCTCAATCTCTTGAGTACCTCAACCTGCAACATGTTCAGAGGATTGAGAAAGGGAAGCCTGCTCTCAATCAGCTTCCTCAAGCTCCGATTATTCCCAGATAGCTTCTCATGCCCGCTAACCACCAGTACATACTTCTCTGTCGTTAAGAGCTCCTTTCTCAGTTCAGAACCAATGTGTTGCCTGCTTTCTGAGACAAGGGCTTCATCGTAGCGTTTGGCTATAGGAGTGTCTGCCTTCCCTAAAACCATCTCTATAAGGTCAAGGGTACACTGAAAGAAAGGCCACTCTTTGTACATAGCTTTTAAGTCTTCAGTGTGTCCCTTTTCACAAACCCCTTTTAAACCTGCTCCAACTCCAAGCCAAGACGGAAGAACAAATCTGGTTTGGGTCCATGCAAACACCCATGGAATTGCACGAAGATGTCCAATTCC
Organism: Prunus salicina; assembly: GCA_020226455.1. NCBI lineage: Eukaryota > Viridiplantae > Streptophyta > Magnoliopsida > Rosales > Rosaceae > Prunus > Prunus salicina. The sequence continues at coordinate 36,647,559 of CM035341.1, forward strand.
TGTAGAGTTCTTTCTTCTTGTGGGGCGGCTTCCTATGTTGAGGAAGCCAAGCTCAGCCTGGGGCGTAGCCTCATGGAAGTAGGCAAGGAACTCTGGATTTTCGTAGACTACGCTCTGATAGTTCTGGCAACTGATTTTTGAGATCTCCTCCATGAGGTTACGCCACTTTTCTTCCCGAGGTGAGACTGGAGGGCGCATGGTTGCAAGCAGCACAGCTGTCGTGTAGATCTCTAGCTGCCTGACAGCAGTTTGTGGCAGCCCAAATTTTGCCTGAACCATCTCTCCTTGCTCAGTTGACCGTAGGCTACCCTGTCAATTTTACAAGCCACTGAGGTTACAGATCATTCGGTCGAAAGGTTTGTGTGTTTAATTACCTCATCAGGCATAAGTACACAAATTCAGGAACCACAGAAAGAATGTACACTACACAATCCAACTAGACACAGACACTGTTGACCACATTAAGATTTATAAACATTTTAAAGCTAGAACACAATCAAGAAAATGCAGGACTGGTGAATGGAAAAAAGGGAAAAAAAAAAAAAAAAGGTTACCATAACAGAGCCAGGCGGCTGGGATTGAATGGCAAGATATGTAGGGCCACCTCCACGACCAATACTTCCCCCTCGCCCGTGGAACAGAGTAACCTTAATACCATATTCATTGCATGCAGCCACAACATCCTCTTGAGCTTTGTAAAGTTCCCATGCTGCAGTAAATCGTCCAGCATCTTTACCAGAATCAGAATATCCAACCATCACCTGTTGAATACAACTTTGTAAGCTCCACGAGATTCATGTCACCCTTCCAAAATTTACTCAAAACTGCTTTTTGATATAAATACCTCTTGAAGCTCATTATGGTTTTTGATTATGTGTTTCCGGTACCAATCAATGGATAATAATTTCCTGATCACTGAGCCAGCTCCTCTCAAGTCCTTCACAGTTTCAAACAGAGGAACCACACGCAGCCTATACGAAGACATATATAAACATATGGTAATCAACTATATCTAGAACAAAACAAACAACCTGTAATCTAGCAATATCAACGCATAGGTGTGCAAACTTACGTTCCGCCTGGACATGACCTTCCAATCTCCCCACTAACAGAAAGTCGTGCATCTTTCTGCAAAAGCTCCACAGCAAGGACGTCACTTGCCTGCCAATTACGAATTGCATGGCAACATTGTTGTCAATTTTATTACTCAACTCATTATAAAAACACTACTACTGGGGAAAAAAATCTCTTAAAATTAGTGTGCACAGCTTGAATATGAATCCGTTATAGAAGTGGTATGCCATACACGTGACGCCATAGAAATCACATAGGCTCCAAGTGATTCGCTCCCTAGCTCAGCAGCTACACGAAAGGTATCCAGTACTTCTCTGATATCAGGAGAAACCTGAAAAGATTCCCACGGGCAGAGGCATAAGTCTCATAAGTGCAGTACGAATTCAGAAAATTGAGAGGTAAAGAGTAAATTAGAGCGTTCATGATAATATTAATAACACAAAGGTTTTATGATCATTGGTCAGGGACAACACCTTTCAATTGGAATCCCCTAGTTTGATTCCTTACAATAACACCTGACAACCTAATAGCCAAGTTAGGAGTTGATATCCACAACCAGCCCTCTATAAAATTTGGATTGGGGTTCCAAGTCATAAGAAAAGAACAAAATATTAACTAGAACAAAATTTACATTGTTAAATCAAGTTAATTTTCTTATATCTGTTAAATCTTGCAAATATTGATATTATACCAAGCTAACTCATTGTCAAGCAGTTTGTGCTTCTTAAACTTTATTTCCCTTTAATTCAAATTACGATTACCACAATGTCCCATAAATTCTAGTAATAAAGAGACATTTAGCTTTTAACATAGCAACCAATTATTCTCAAAACCTTGGAAAAAGTTTCTGGATTCAATTAATTACGCTAGTAATTCTGAAATTGTTTATGCATAGTAATCCTGATACTAAGCACTTTACCTCCATGCTTGGTGGGACTAGCGGCCTCTTCCCTTTGAGCTCTCTTGCAAGAAATTCCAGTTTCTTTTCTTCTTCCCACTCACTGTATGTACCCATCTCCAAATATTTGGTAATTGCATCAAGTGTCTCAGCATGTCTACCAGATTCCTGCTCCATTGCAATCTTCAGTTAAAATATGTTACCAGAGCAAGAAACATCTTCCATGGCAAAATAAACACACCTGACGCAAGTCGAGCTTCATTAATACCATCCCAAAGGTAGCAACTCTTCGGATCAGATCAGCAAGTCGACCGTCAGCTAGCACTCCAGATCCACATGATTGCTGCAAAAGATGAGGGTTGTCAATATTAGTTAGAAGTTGTACAGATGCAGATGTTCTAACATGTGTGTTAGTGTGCGGGTGCACGTGAGAGAATGGGCCAGAGAGGAGTGAGGGTTAAAGAGAGACTACCAAAGATTCATAGCATAGGAGCAGCGGTTCTAAAAGTTGGTCTGTCGTATCATAACAATCCCATGTATTGTACTCACAAGGAAGATTTTCAAGAAGAAGCTCCAATCGTCTTTGTGTCTTCATAAGCTGAACCCATAGAACATATATATATAAGCATGAGTAACGTTAAGGAAAAGAAATGACCCACTAATCATTCCTTTTCAATAAATCCTAACAAACGGTTGTCAGACAAGTACAAGCATGTTCCAGAAAAGAAGTCTTAAACCAACAGCACAAGAATATTAAATACAAACTTCACCATGTAGTCAATGATGACATACTTTACATAATTAAAGCATGGTTAGATAGACACTACCTTGTCTTTAACATTACCAAGAACAACTCTATAAGGAGGAACTCCAGGTCTGAGGGGGCATTGGCTCTAAAAGCTTTTGGAAACTGGACCTTCCAACCTGGGATTCTGCAAACATTTTCCTTTGAGTAAGCAGTTGACTAGAACTACGAGAGGCAGACCCTGGAGATCCATTTTTTATCATATGCCCATTGTGAAGGGGATTCTGGGATGAAGGATCTGAGATTGGAGAGTCCTGACCACCCTAGCAAACGACAGATATAACAAGAATAGACGTAATAAGTAACTACTCGCTATGATGAAATTTGTGGATGCAAAACCGTGTAAGAATCAAAATCGATGCTAGACTCAAATGTCAGCATCCTAGAACTTGTTTCACCTGATGATTCGGCAGCATATAATCAGTCCGTGGAAGTTCAATTCTGGGAATGCATTCTACATGAAGAGGTACATCGAAAAGGATTCAGAAACCATGAATAAAAACATTCATCAAATACATTAGGTGCCACATAAAGAAATACTTTAGGGAAGGAAACCAAAACAAAATACTGAAAAGCAAGAATCACTAGTATGAATTGTAGGTGAGGGAAAGAATTAGAGCTCTATTACAGGCAATAAAATAATATTTCTCAGACAAATTAAATTTTGATTTCGTCCAGACTTGATAATGAAATAAACTCCAGAGGGATCGTCTCATAAGCATTGCAATGAAGAAGTATTTCTTTGGGGATTGATGTGGGTTCTCCTGGTAACAGACTCGAGCAAGTTTTCATCTATGCAACAAGGGATGGCAGCATATGCCATAAATAAGATTACTTTTATAAAGATTTTTAAAAAAATATCCCTTGGAATCCTGATGTACTGTATGCTGTATAACTAAACAATTACAGTTTTGAGAGGATAATCAGATGTCACCAGTGCAAGAGGGTTGATCAGCTCTAGCTGGAAGTTGTGTTGGAAGGGTCCCACCCTGTTGCTTCAAGTTCAACTGATGTCTACCAAAACACTGATTCCAACTCTCTTGCCGATCCTCAGATGAAGTTTCTGTAGAGAAATTTTAATTACCGCAAAATTTTAAAATGAATTGCAAGTTTTGTGAAAATGTATAATTAAATTAAAAAAAAGATGGTGAATCCTCAAGAAGTTCAAGAGAGATTACCAGTAGGCAGTACAAAATTCAATTTAAATTCATGCAACATACAAAAGAAGGTAAACAAAAAGAGAAAATACCAGAGGCATCAATTTAATTACTTTTAAGTAACCAAGTGGTCTATCCCCTGCATGGTAGAAACTAAAGTAAGCGTTTATGGGCATATGACAATGTCATTCAACATTCTTTCTTCTGCCCACAGAACTATCTAGAGATTCACAATTTTCCAATTCATATGATCAGAACCTTAAACCAACTCAATCCCACCCAAAGCTGTTACACTCCCCTCGCCCCCCTTCCCTCCCCCACCCCAATGACTCAATATATCAATGCAAAAAAACTGCAACATGCCAAACCTTGCTCTAAAATTTCATCTGCCAGTCTTGACAATCTATCACTGCACCGATTCATGGATAATTCAAACTTGAGGTGATCAACTTCTCGGATGTAGAGATCAATAGCCATCCACCTAGATAAAAGTGAGACATCTTTTGTGACCTGTACCAAAAGAAAAAGTCAACAGACAAATGAAAAACAACATAACACCACACAAAAGAATAAATAAATAAATTTAGCTACCTTAAAAAATTTTCATAGAAACAATAAATTTATGTAATAAACGATGAAAATAGTTCCAGCAATTGGTGTTCAGTTTCAGGTGCAAGAATATTAATTGTCCATACAAGACACAAACACACACCACCTCCGAGACACACATATCATCAAATCTGAGAAATAAAGCACGGGTATCAGTTGAAGAAAACAGAAAACCCCATGACTGAGCGTGCAACAGAAAAATAACATAGAAAGCTTCTACTCTTCAATCTTGATATATATATATATATATATATCTCACAACAAAATGAAAGACTATTTCATGATTGGGAAATATTTTATTGAAAGAATAGGACAATCATGCAAGTAGGAAAGTTTTACAAATTAGAAAACATTAGGACCTAGGATTACCTTTGCTGTTACATTAGGATTTCCATCTCTATCACCCCCCATCCAAGACCCAAACTTGATTGGTGTGCAAGTTAATGGAAGTGGTTTTCCGGTATGCTGAGTAAATTTGAGAAAATCTTATGAGAAAAAATACAGAACCACAGGAGATAGGATATGCATATAAAGAAACTAGTAATAACAGAACTGAGAACCTTCTTTAAAGCATTGCTAACTCGACGTAAATAATGAGGTACAGCTGTCCAAAGGGACTGCTCCACAATGTTCAAACCTGTGGTAATGATGTATAAAATTCTGTTGGTTAATAAGAGATACACAAGTTTCCAAAGAACCAAACCAAAGCTTGTGAGTATCATTAGGTTCCAATCCAATATTCAAGTATTTTACCTGCCCTTGCTTCATCAACCGGTGTAGGTTTATGGCGCCTAAGCTCATCTGTCTGCCATATCGAAGTTATCTCTCTCACCTTCGAAACCAAAAACCAAAGGGAAAATTAGAGAAAATGGCAAGGAATGTGCTATAGGCTTTTAGAAGAAGAGAACGAGGCTGGAAAAACAATACCAGATCTTCAATCAGCATTTCTTTGTCTTCATTAGTAATTTCAGGTCGGTCCTTGTAATCTAAAAGATGCTACAGGGAAATACAAATTATAAATAAAAAGAAATCTTCAACATGTTCAAGATTATTAAGCAAAAGCCACCAACAACTCACAGCAATTCTTATATGTTTGTATTGCAAGGTACGGCGATTAATTTGTGTAGGATGTGCCGTAAGAACAATTTCAACATTCTGCAGCAAGAAAATTTGGAGATTGAGAATAGAAAGACGGATAACAAGAGAGGTCACTCAACGAAGATTAATACAGGATTAGGCCTCCCTATTTCTCTACCCATGCATACAAACAAACGAAGACAAAAATAAAAGACTAGAAGCAAAAGAACCGAGAAGAAACCTGGTTGCAAACGTTATTATAAAGATCATCTGGGGAAAAACCACCATGCACGAGCTGATTAAAAATATCATCACAAGACTTTGCAAGAGATGCCTCATTTGAGTCATTTCGTTGCTTGCGAACCCTGCACAAAGCAACAAATTTCCATCCATAATTTTAACCAGAAAGCTAATAAAATTCAGAAAAAGCTGATGATGAGATTACCTGTGATGGGTTTCGGCAATGCCCATCAAATTGAGGTAATGGCTGAAAGTGCGAGCGAGGAAAACCTACTCTTCTAAGCCCATCTTCGACATTTCTGACGCCAGCTGCTTCTCCAGGACGTCCGCAATGTCCACTATCCCCGCTATCCTCATATTACAAGCACTCTGAATACACACACGCACACATTCAAAACGAAAAAATCCCCATTCACTATCAAATGTCTTAATTTAAAATTCATCTTCGACCCTCTGTTTGGCTGCTGAGAAAATCTAGGAAATTATCAACGCACTCTAATCATAGCTACTTTTTCTTTTTCTTCTCCTCAGGAAAGCAAGCGAGCAAATAACGCAGGGAATGAGGGATGGAAGGGAGAGTGAAACCTGAGCGAGGATTCGGGTCCTTTCAACTTTCTCCATGATTTCGCTGCGGACCTCTCGCTGCAACACTTCTTGAAGAAGGCTGCCCAGCATTCTACAATCATCCTGGAAGCTCTGGAACGAGATTTCCTCTGCTATGTCATCCGTCGTGTCCGTCATTGTTGCAACAGAAGCACAGATACAGAGAGAGAAACAGAGAGGGAGGGAGTTTAGAGAGTCAAAGTGTCCTTGTGTGATTGTGTGTGTGTGTTTTAGAGAGAGAAAGTGATAGCAAGAGAAGCAGAGGAGAAGATGAAGCTTGTGATGGTGGTGGTGGTAGTGGTGGCAAGAAGAGAGAGGGAAGGAGCGAGAGAGTCTTAACGTACGGATATGCAGGAGGGTAAACGTGGGTCCTACTTTTACCGTATGAATGCCAAGGATTTACTCCCAAGTGGCACTCTCCCCTGAGTTTAAGGGCAGTCTTATAGGCCTGAAAGAAGCTCTGTCACTCTCTCCTCTATGACCAGGTGAAATCTATCTACATCTATTAGTCTTGATCATAGTGTGACCAACTTTATACATATTTTACTTTTGCATCGCTCTATGACGAGGCGAAATCTATCTACATCTATTAGTCTTGATCAAGGATGATTAAGCACATTTCGCTCCCTTTTTCTCAAGTTTGGGTTGAAAATTGGGGTTAAGAGGCCCAACAAATAAAGCAGACTAATCAACAATGGCCCTACTAGTGGGTCTTCTCCAACTTTAGCGAGCCCATTAACCCCAAAACGACTTAAAAATGGAAGTGACCCACTTGATTCCTTTGTAAGTAGAAGCTCATACATTTCTGTCAATGACAGTATGTAGAACTTTTTTTTTATGCTTTTAATAAATTATTTTTACACATATATCAAACTGTGATTTGCATGAAGGAGGAGTATCTCCTCACCGGGATAGAGGCAAATAGTATTAATATCGAATTTGATATCTTCTTAACTTGAATTAAAACCTTAAAAAAATAAGTTATTTATTTGGATGAACATAACAATGCCTTTATACAAGGGATCCATTAATATAGTGGTTTGGAGCAATTAGCATTCGTTTAATGTATGTAAATTTATTGTATTATCATCCCTCTCAATAGAAAATATTATTACAAAAAAAATTGTCTTGATGCCAACGTACTTTTAAATGTTTCAAAAGGCATCCATTTTCTTCTCATTAATCACAATTATGTAATAAAATATTAAACATATTTAGTGCCTATCTAATGAATTTGAAAACATGTATTAAAATACATATTAGCTGTTAGTTTAGTCAGTAGTATTTCTTTCAATATTGAAAAAAGTAGGAAGTTTGATTTCCTCTACTAATTTAATTGAAGTGGAAAGCATTGCGCAAGTAGAAAGACCTAATTCATTTAAATATATTAATATTAATAAAGACCTGGCAAGTGTCAAAGCATTACCATCCAGTTAATCCAAGGAGCAGGTATTCTGTGGAGCAGATCCTATGGTACCTCTCCTCACAGTGAGGTGGGTTTTGTGTTTATGGGCCCCTCTCACTGTGAGAGGAGCGCATAAAAGAATCCGAGGGTCCCGTGTCTCTTGACGTGGTGCGCTCTCTTTGGTTACAGAAAGCGAAATGATCATACATACAGGAAACAGCCGATTAAAAACTTGGGACCCTTAACCCCATCTCAAAATAATTTCCCTTAAACCACTCGCCGTGGCGGGAAAACCTAAAAGTAGAATCCAGTCGAAAACCGCGTTTTGACCAGAAGGTCCAACACTACACAGTAAATTAAAGGATTTAAGGTTGAGGCCGAGGGAAGTGCGCGCGAGAAAGAACAGAAAGAAAATGGAAGACGGTACGACGATCGCCGCGGTGCCGAGAGTGGCTGTGGTGGTGTTTCTGTTGAGAGGGAAAGCGGTGCTGTTGGGACGGCGGCGATCCTCTGTGGGCGATTCCACCTTTGCCCTCCCTGGTGGCCACCTCGAATTCGGTAATTCTTGGTTTTTTCTCTTTTTCTAATCGTAATTAGTTAGTTAATTAATTAATTAATTTCGTATCATGGGTATCTATAGATTAGTACAATTTTAGATTCGGTGGTTTTGTGGTTTTGGGTAGGAGAGAGCTTTGAGGAGTGTGCGGTGAGAGAATTGAAGGAAGAAACTGGTCTGGACATTGACAAGAAGAAGATGGAGTTGCTGACGGTCACAAACAATGTGTTCTCAGAGCAGCCAAAGCCGTCTCATTACGTGACGGTTTTCATGCGTGGAGTTTTGGCAGATGGCGATGATCAATTGCCCCAAAATCTTGAGCCCACCAAGTGTGACGGTTGGAATTGGTACGATTGGGCCAACCTCCCCGAACCCCTCTTTTGGCCTTTGGAGAAGATGGTGAAGAGTGGCTTTAACCCTTTTCCCAATTCACCACAAGAAGAAGAATAATAATAAAGTAAATTTAGGTGTAAGTTAGGTCAGGGCTTTCTCTGAAAGCACCCTTTTTAAGTGTCATGGAGTTCGGGTTCGAATCTAAGATTATTTGCAAGTCAAGAACCTTATGTTACCCATTTTCGTGAAATTTGGTTTCTAATCTGATATCACTTATTTGTAAGTCAAGAGTCAAGACTCTTATGTTATCCATTTCCTGTTGTGCTCTGCATATTGGTTCTTTTAAGTAGCAAATGTTGAACCTTTTATGTTGAGGATGCAGAAGATATTTTGTTTCCAGGAAATTCATTGACTGTCTAAAAATTGGGGTCGAAACCGACCCAGAAAATAATTTAACTTGGGCCCATATCTTCACGGGAAACCCAACTTGGGCTCACAAATCAATTCGTCTTTCTTTAGGGTCAGAGCACTAAAGTTCTATCTGCCCATTTTCCTTCTTGCGGTCCGATGCGTTCCCTCGTTTATTTTTCAAAAACATCACGTTGCATGATGTTGCCTTGATTGCTAGTAACATACGCCGGTAATAATTTTCTTCCATACAGATTCGTTTTTCCGTTTTCTAGTGCTAAATTTTCCATGTGACATCCTCCTTATATATAGGTAAGCAAAATTGGGGCAATCGTACAGTCCATTATTGACGAACTTGATGATAGAGTCTAGAGAGTAAAGTGAGACACGGTGAGAGGAAAATTGAGTCAAAATAACTTGGGGAAATAAAGTCTGATTCAAGATATTTTTTAGGGACACAAAAGTAATTAACAATAGATGCGGTCCGTACCAAACCCATAGTAAAAGGAACAATTCAGGAGATGATTAGTAAAATTCAGCTGGAGTTGGCCCTGCATAAACTTGATATGACCTAGATTAGTTTGTTGTTAGTGAACTTAAAAGACATTCAAACGGATCATGATTGACTGTACCAAAGATTCAAAACTGATGCGAAAATAAATTCTTAAAACTTGACGTACGCACGCACTTATAAAATTATGATAAGTTGACACAAAAGTTAATGCCCCAATAGTTTTTACTTTTACCTGAACTCAAACGAGATGCAAATGCGACAACAATAAATCTCCAGGACCCTGGGGAGCCGGTGATCCAGTCTCTGCAGGCACTGCCAAACAGTGAGAACACGTTATGTTGACGCCAAACATAGTAGTTAGGGTTACCAACTACACATGTCGGTCTTAAGAATTATAATTACATGGACTTCTTATACATATATTATTTAAGAAAAATGAGCACATTCTATTTCTGGGATGTAGCGTTCAGTCTTTAAGCTCTCTTTTAGGTATCATCCATACCAACCAAAAAAAAAACCTAAATTAGAAACCATCTCAAATTAATGTGCAAAAATCACATTTTTTTTTTTAAAGTTTAAAATGAAACGAAATCTCACGTCATTTTGTCTTGGCTGGATCTAATTAAATAAAATATTTCTGACGTCATTAATCAATATGATGTAATTGAAATTATATCATGGGCAGGTCCAGTAGTTTAGTTAATGAATCACGATTAATGTTATACATGTTGCTACACATGATGGAAGGAAACTTTTCATTTATCTCCCTCTTCATATGACATGAGATAAATAAAACAAATTGTTTCAATTATTTTGGCCGCTTCATTATAGTGTCTACTTACTTGAATCAATTTTACCACAAGCTCCAACATTATTGGGGGCGTCAATAATTTAGGTGCAGGTCACGTGCACTCAATAATGTTATAAAAATGCTAGTCATAAACCTCCTAATAGAGGTGAGCTCCATTGTATTGGCAGCTTTTTTAGCGTCTACGAGTTAGGCCATTTGGCAAAGACCTTGTGCTTGCCAATTTTACCAAATAAAAATATAAAAATAAAAAACCAATAATTGACACACAAGGGGCTTGTAACTTTTAAACCACAAAGCTCCAACATTATTGGGGCTTCATTCGTACCCCTACTGATGCCAGAGCATTATTAGCGCCTCCAAAATGGACTTGACAACAGTTTGACAAATATGGTGGGCGCAGGCAGGGAGGAAATGTAGGCCTCTAAAAATCCAACGCAGACACTCGTCGCTCTTCAATTTTTTCCTGAGTTCATACTACGTACGGATGGAAAGCGCCTATCATATCATGGAAGATACTTAATGATACGATGACCTCAATGATACGATGAGATGAGATACCTCAACTCAAACTCAAAGTCTTAGGCCTTATAACATTCTAGATTTTTGCTCTTTGATATTCATTCTTAAGTGCCGCCAGAATGGACCCGACGATATTTTTGGAGGGGCTTCCCAACATGAACAAGTTCAACATTAAATGTCTCATGACCATAAACCACAAAATATTATAGATTACTGCCCTTCAGAATAATTTTATCAAAATAATGTGAGTTATTATGTACACAAAGTATGAGAGGAAATTGAAAATGACCTTATAGTTTAGGGGGTTTTATGTAGTTTGTCCTAAATAATTATGTGCACTTTAATTAAGTAGCTAAAAGGGTTATTTACTCGAACGATTCTCAAATTTATACATGAGTTGCATTTTGGTCCATTAACTAAATTATTCATTCAAATGATCCACCAACACTTTATTATCCGGCGAACTGGGCCACCGTTACATTTTTTGTGAGTTTTAGTCATGTGAACTGCACGTGAGAAGAATAGGAAAGATAAATGCGACTTTTTCATAAAGTAGTTTTCATTTCCCTTTTTTTCTTCTTCTTCTTCTTTTTCTTCTTCTTCCATCCCTGCACATAGTGGCGGACCCACAGAGGCTGGTCGGAAAATTCCTTAGAGTGTAAGACGCAAAAAGGGCAGCCAGCCAGCGGCTATGGAGGCTAAGGCTCAGGTTTTCGCGATGAAAAAGACCAAACCTAATTTATTTTTCTAGAACGACACTGTTCTCTGTCTTTTATCTCTTTTAACGAAACACATCGTTTCATAGGTTATAGTTTCTCCACCCAATAGCATATTTAATATTTATTAATAGGCCATTTTTTATATATATTCTTTTTTTAAAATAATTCAAGTTCAAAAGGTTAAATATTAAGGATACTTGATTGTATGAATACTTTTTTTTTTTTTTTGGGAGCATTTAGTCTTTTAAATGTTGTCCCTCCCCTGAAAAATTCATGGATCTGCCACTGCCTGCACAATCAAATGATAGCAGCGCCGAAAGACAACCAGTCGACAAGGGAGAGATGACAGCGGAGATGGCGTCGTTTAGACAACTGCACGGGTTAAGCTCTCTGCGACAGGTTTCAATGGTGAAGCCGAGGATTAAGGGGAGAAGGCACATGGGTGCCTTGATCAATTTATGGTATTGGATTCCTCTCGTTGGAGTTGCAGAAATGGAAAGAAAAAAAAGTAGTTTATCTTTTGTTGCTCTGTTGAATAGATGTGGGATGAGATGAAGGAGATATTTCTTGTTTATATTTATCACTTGTTTTTTTTTTATATGTTCTTCATTAAGAGAAAGAAATTTTTGTTTTCTCCATGATGAGAAAAGAGAAGAAGGCAGAGCCACCCCCTCTGTGTTCTTCCTTTACCTCTGTTTTAATTAATTAATATTTTAGTATAAATTGACAATTTTAACCCTCAAATTAACGGCAATATTGATGGAGTGTAATTGTAGGACTAATTCATCGGATAATAAAGAGTTGGTAGACTATTTGAACAAATAATTTTGTTAAGAGACCAACATGCAACTCGTGTATAAGTTTGAGTACTATTTGAGTAAATAACCCCAGATGGACTTGGATTGAAGGAGATGTGTGGTTTAGAGCATCTCCACCCCAAAAGGCTAAGGCAAGGGTTGCTACTATTCACATGAATAGTGACAGCCTTGCCTTTTTTGGTTCCACTCCAAATGGCTAGGGCAAGGGCAAGAAAAAAAAATGCAACAAAATATAAACTTGTTATGTATTTATAGGGAAAGTGAAAAAATTGTTATGTATTTATAGGGAAAATATCCATAATTTTTTGATTTTTTTTTTAATAAAAACAATTGAATTTTTTTCCATTTTTTTCCATTTTTTTTTGCTCGCTGACGTTAGCGCCTTCGGGCTAAAGCCCAGGCAGAATCAGTCTTTGGGCTTGCCTGGGCTGTTGGTTGAGCGCTGGAGGTCCAAACCTTTCAAAAAGGGCCTCCTGCCCTGGCAAAAGGCTGCGCGCTGGAGTTGCTCTTATAGAGCTAGGATTTGAAGGGTTTTTTTTTTTTGGGTCCTTGTTGGAGAATACCGCATAAGTTAAGCTTGAAAAAGTATACGCTGCAATTGTGAATAATTACTGTATGAGTTCCAACTTACAAGTTAAGTTGGAAAAAGTATATGCTGCAAGACTTTGCCTGGATTTCCAATATCTTTTACATCGCTTCGCATTTAGATTCCTACTTCTCACAATCTCAACCACAAAATTTTCAGATTTTTCGTCCAGTCTCATTCAACAGAAAAAAAGAAGAAGATCAGAGGCTTAAAATTGTATTGAAATTAAAAGCAAAAGCTAACCACAATCATTTTGAGAACAAAACTACCATGCTAGTTGTGTTTTTTCATTTTGATTTTGGTTGAAAATCATCAATAGATTAAGAAATATTTATTTAAAAACAAAATGTAGAAGGAAACTTGGCTGAATATTTATTTGGTTGACATAAAATGAGTGTTCTCAACAATAATATTATGAAACTTTGAAAATAAGAATAGAACTAAAACATATTACGTTATTAACTTATTACAAGTTAGGTTGTGGACATTAATAATGAATTATCCAGTTAGATCAATGTGCAACCTACGTCAATTACAACAAGGCTGTGCGTCACAACATGGGAACTATTCAATACACGTTGTCGTTGAGACAGATAAACAAGATTATAAAATAAAACTAATTAATTAAGAATAATACAAACATATGGACCGCAACAGCGAGTCAGAGAGACATAGAATCAATATGGAACAGTGCTTTTGACCAAACAAAAAAGTCACAGGATGCGCGCGCTCTCTCTCGTTTCACCATTTATGAATCAGGACTAGTGCGAGTATAAGCAGACCCAATATTTTCTATATAAGGCTGAGGGCAGTAAGCCTACATACATATATCTCCCGTATATTAATACAAGAAACTCCAATTAAAGCATGGGAAACCAAACGGAAACGGAGGCGGCACCCGTGCCGAGAGTGGCGGTAGTGGTGTGCCTGATCAAAGGGAAAACGGTGCTGTTAGGACGGCGCCGTTCCTCCCTTGGCGACTCAACCTTTTCCCTCCCTGGTGGCCACCTCGAATTCGGTACTTAATTATATATAGAAAATTTCATGGCCATGGCATGGGATTTTGCTTCTCTTTTCTATTTCCTTTTCGTTCAAATTCCTAGTGAATTAATTTTGTGTTGCTGTGTTGGTTTAGGTGAGAGCTTTGAGGAGTGTGCAGCAAGAGAAGTGAAGGAGGAAACTGGTTTGGAGATTAAGAATATAGAGCTGATGACGGTAAGAAACAACGTGTTCCTAGACGAGGCCAAGCCATGCCAGTACGTGGGGATTTTCATGAGGGCAGTTTTGGCAGATGATGATCAAGTGCCCCAAAATGTGGAGCCAAACTTCTGTGACGGATGGGATTGGTACGAATGGGACGCTCTCCCTAAACCACTCTTTTGGCCTCTGGAGAATGCGATTATGGCCGGATTTAATCCTTTTCATACATGAAAAAAAATATATACATAGCACGTATGTATGAATAAAAAATGAATGAAATAAACCTTTAACGTTTCACTACCAATTAAGGAAAGCATGCAGTTTGATTGAAGAAAAATTATTGGAGTTGGATTGGATATATAGGTTTGACTTGCTCCTCAATTATGGAAAGTGCTAGTTTGGATGTCTCGTGGTTTAAGTACCCAAAAAGGCAATATATGCTATAATATTAGCTTTGACTAGTTCTTCCTCCATTCATGTGACGACAGCGAAGCAAATCATAATGCAATAATAATGCCATTGCTCCCGCAAATTGTCAAGTATTAATCTCGTGTATCTTTTGTTAGAGTGCTCCTATTTCCATGCAACTTTCCAATTTTCTCACTTATTTTATATTCAAAATTTTAAATACAATTTTATTCATTTGTAAAATGACTCTTAAGTACTTAAGGAAAAACCTCACCTTATAACTCACCTATTCTTTCTTCTTTTTCCTTATTATTATTATTATTTTGGTCAAAGCACTAGAAAATTTCATTCAAAATGAATACAAAACTTGCAACAGCATGTGCTGCCATATTGCATCGACGCGAAGCAAACACAAACAAGTAGTCATTTTCAGACTTGGTTTTAGGTAATCCACCTAAGAAATCCATTGAGATACTCTCCCAAGGTCGGCTAGGTACTAGCAATGGAAGATGCAGTCCTAATTTTCTGTTAGAAGGCTTTGATGTGTTGCATGGAACACAATCTCAATGTATCGTAAAACATCGAGATGCATCTTCGGCTAATAAACATAGCGACGAAGATTCAATAAAGTCATCTCAACCCTAAAATGTCCTGCTACTTTGGAAGTATGAGCCTCACAAATCCAATGCAATATGTCGCCATCTTCTGGAATGCACAATTGTGTTCCCTTGTACATTATTACATCATTCAATTGGAACTCACTAGTCTTTCCTTGTTGTAGCTTGGCATATGCTGAGTTAAAATCAGCATTTGTATCATGCCCTTTGGCATATTCAGAAGAAACATTGGGTTGGATTTTCATAGCCACAAGCTATGCAGAACTAACTAGTGTAGGTGGTCTAGATAACATATCTGTCAACTTATTAGTTGCTCCATTCTTGTACTTTATCACAATATTGAATTGTTGTAAGTAAGACATCCATTTTATATGGCGAGCTTGCTGTAACTTAGACTGTGTAGTTAAAAACTAAAGAGGTTTATGACTGAGTGAATTATAACTTCTTTTCCCAACAAGTAAACTCTCCAATGCTTCACTGCTTGATGCATTGCATACAGCTCTGTAACATCCCACATCGACGAACGGAGAAGGGGTGATGTGCCTTATATGTACATGCCCACCTACATCTAGCACGAGGCCTTTTGGGAGCTCACTGGCTTCGGAGTCATGGGAACTCTGAAGTTAAGCGAGTTGGGCCAAAGTAATCCTAGGATGAGTGACCCACTGGGAAATTGCTCGTGAGTTCCCAGAAACAAAACCGTGAGGGTATAGAGGGGGGCCAACTGGTTTCCCATTGTGAAATAATATAGCTCCCATAGCATAGTTCGATGCATCTGCTTCCACTTTAAATGGTCTTTGCAAATTCGGTAATGCTAAATACTAGGGCCTCTGCAATCTTCCGTTTCAACAACTAGAATGGTTTCTCGACCATTCAAACTTTTGATTGGCCTTTGTTAGAGAATGTAAGGGTGCTGTAATTTGTGAAAAGTGCTGAATAAACTTTCGTAAATATTGACATGCACTTATAAAGCTCCGAACTTAAATCATTGTTTGGGGAGCATGCCATTGAGTAATCACCTGCATTTTCTCTATGTCCACTTTCAGTTCTCCTGTACCAATAATGAGAATCCCATGTATACAAGGTGTTGTTTCCCAAACTCACACTTCTTACCATTTAACTGTAACTGATTTGTTCGTAGAACCTCCAAAACTTGAGTAATATGACGAAGATGGTCCTCCCATGTGACATTGAATATCAATATGTCATCTAAGTATACAATGATGAAGTCGTCAATGAAAGGGCGGAGTACCTCATTCATCAATCGCATGAAAGTAGTTGGAGCATTGCATAATCCGAATTGCATGACTAACCACTCAAACAGTCCTTGCTTTTTTTTTTTTAAATGTAGTGTTCCAAGTATCTTCTTCATGGATGCAGACTTGGTGATAGCCATATTTGAGATCAAGCTTAGTAAAGTAGCGTGCAACATGTAGTTGATCTAGCAGGTCATCAATCCTTAGAATTGGATACTGATTCTTAATGGTTACTTTGTTGAGTGCCCAATAATCTACACACATACGCCAGCCTCCGTCTTTCTTATAAGCTCTGCAACCCCAACCAATAGGAAACCATTTAGTTGTCGCCTCTTTTGTAGTATAAATAGGGGTCATTTCCTTTGATTATTGAAAACACAGGACATTGCATAGTAGTACATGCAAAGAGAAGAGAAAAAATAAAGAGAGAGAGAGAGAGAGAGAGAGAGAGAGAGAGAGAGAGAGAGAGAGAGAGAGAAAATAAGAAAGAAAATAAGAGAAAGCAAGTGGTGATCAATTTCTCATGAGGAGTTAGAGGTTGTAGCTTATGTGTTTTCTTAACTTGGAGTTGGCTTTAGAAACAAGGTATGGGTTTCTTGGGGGCCTTTTGCAGAGATTGATTTAATTAAATTTCATGAGCACTATATTGTATATGCATGATATTCTTATTTGATTATTATTGATATTGGGTGTTTAAGTGTTGTTAATTATCATTATATTATTTTATTAATATTGACATGATCATATGTTATCGGTGATGGCTGGAATCCTTGGGTTGATAAAGAAAGTATGGAAAAGAGGGTAATGAGAATAATCTTTTGTGTAGTTGAGTCTAACTTTTAGCAGGTACCAGGTCTCAGGGATCCCACAGTGCACATGGTTTTTATTAGGTGATTCAGGACTAGCGAAAGGGAGTTAGACAAGATGACTAACAAAAGGGGAATTATGGGATGATTGAAATAGGTGTTAGTTCATATAAATGGGCATTCGGGGCCAAATGGTATAAGCATGGTATGGGACGTGCAGGTTTGCTTGTCCAGTTATATGAATTAACAGGAGTAGATGAAGAGCATTCATGCATTATTATTATCATTATTAACGTGATATTTCCCTGTGTGATTGCATGTCGCTTAATTTAGTTATATCAATCTACTATGGTAAGGTCTCATATCCCTACTGAGCTGTGGTTGCTCACCCTATTTAATTTTTCAGATAAATTAGTGGGCAAGAAAAAGACTAAACCAATTGAGGCTGAATTAGATGAGAGTGATAGAGCTTTATTTATTTCCTGTAAAGTTGTAATTTTGAGCTATTTTTATAAGAGAAATTTATTTTATGTTTCGACTATCTTTTTATTTTCTCACGAACCGGGCGCGGGGTTTCCACCAACCCCCGAGTCCGGGGCGTGACAGTTCCTAGTTCAAACCTTTGACTTTTCTCACCTCTAGCCCTCAAAGGATTTAGAAGTTTAATAGATCAAATGAACAAAATAGTACAAAGGAAGAAAATTGTAAAGGGAGCAATCCCAATAGCATTACGGTGAACATAAGCAAAACTTTTCAGAAACATGAGCCAACAAAAAAATAAAACTATCTTGAGAAAATCATTCCCCAAAAATAAATCTCAAAGAATAATGTTACATTTTTTTTGTTTTTTTTTTTTTCCATTATTGAAAATTATACGTATATATAAGTATACATTTGTTTTTGTATTTTTGTTTTTAATATGGCTCTGGGCTGGAGTTCCCAGATCTCATCCCAAGGCTTGGAACTTATATCTGGAGAGCATGTAGTCGGGGATTCCCATTATTGTTTCCTCATTCATCCATGCTAATCTTATTTTAATTCCCTTTCTCACAACTAAACTCCAAGAATTAGACTCTAATGATATGATGAGATGCCTGGATTAGTACTCAAAAGGCATAGAATAATGTTATACATATAAACAAATTAATTGTTTTTTAAGGTAACTATCATTGTCAACATCTAATAGAAATCTCCCCTTTTGGCGGGTTCCCATTTCACATGTACAATTTGTTTATACTATATCCATATGTTTAATAAAAATATAACCAACGTGACTCATTAATCATATGCAATTAGATCATTTTATCAGCATTGATATCCAGTTCACACGCCAAAAACATGTTAAAATACAAATACAACGGATAGGGACAAAAAAAATATGAAATAAATATACGACAGCAGTGCAAAAATCAGTCATGAGATGGCATAAAAACGGCATCGATGAACAAAGCTTTGACCAGAAAATTCCAAGGATCGGGAATGACTACGCAGTCCAAGACTATCTATAAAAGGCGAGGCAGTCAAGCTACATTCAGTACACAAAAAACACGAAGGAAATAAAGCAAAAAACTCAAAGGAAATTAATTGAGCATGGGAAACCAAACGGAGGCAGCAGCGGCACCGACAGTGGCGGTAGGGGTGTGCCTGTTGAAAGGGGAAAAGGTGTTGTTGGGACGACGCCGTTGCTCTCTTGGCTACTCCACCTTTTCCCTACCTGGTGGCCACCTCGAGCTCGGTACGTAATTATATACACAAATACAGGGGTTAATTTTCGTCTTCCTAATCCTAAGTCATTAACTAATTGGTGTTTGCGTAGGTGAAAACTGAAAGCTCAAATAGTCATCAAACGGACCCTAAATTATATTAGTTTTGTGTTTATGTAGGTGAGAGCTTCGAGGAGTGTGCAGCAAGAGAATTGAAGGAAGAAACTGGTTTAGACATTGACAAGAAGAGGATGGAGTTTCTGACAGCCACAACAAACGGGCTGCTCCTAGAGGGAGGCAAGCCATGCCAGTACGCGTCCGTTTGCATGAGAGCGGTGATGGAACATGGAGATGGAGAGCCCCAAAATGTGGAGCCAGAAGTGTGTGATGGTTGGGATTGGTATGAGTGGGACAACCTCCCCAAACCACTCTTTCGTCCTCTGCACAATGCGGTGCGGGCAGGATTTAATCCTTTTCGTGCATGAAGAGCAAGAGCATGAGTTAATTAATTCCATGTGTTGCATGCATATGCGTTTTCACAACTTTTCACAATGAAAATGCTATGTCTACAAAATTTGTTATTTATTACCTGAATGAAGATGCCACTGCTTATCAAAAAACTAAAAAGAAAAATCTTTATTAAATTCCGTATCCCACAAGTTCTAGCCCACTGCAACTCCCATCCGCATCCCACCTACCACGCCCTCTAATTCCGAATCCTGCTTTGCCAACTGCTTTCTTTTGTTTTTTTTTTTAAGAAATCAATTCTTTGATATTTTTTAATTTTTTTTAATACAAGTAATAGTCTAAACTAAAGAATGGTGGGGATTTCTCATACACTGTCAGGGCATGTTTGGTACACTGCATATGTATTAGACTTTGGATAGGAGTAAATAATTCATGTCAGTTGTTTGGTGTTAACTTGTATTATTTAATTATCTGACTATGTTAAATGGGTTGGGCTTTTAATATTATCCTTACTTGATTAACTAATACAACCCACACACCCCCCCGATTTAGATAATACACGCTTAATTATAAAGCTAGGGAAAAAGAAAACACGCTTTGTACACTCTTTCCATCGTCTTCTCCTTAGGGTTCTTCTTTGCCATCTTCTATTTTCCTTGTATTCATCTGTCCCTCTCTCTCATACTCTCTCCTTAGGCCCGAATTGCTGCTATTAGCTTTTTGCTCGCGCTGTGCATCTAGTATTTTCAGCTCTTAGGATTCAAAATTTGTCCGAATAAACCCAAATTTGGATATGTTGTAGTAGATATAGAGATGAACAACTTTCATGAAGAGCTAAAATTGATTTGAGCGCTGGAAGTTGAAGTTTTGGCCCACTCCATCTGACCGCAGCAATGCATGTCTAGCCTTATTTTGGCCATTTTGATGTTCATAGAAAACTATCTACCATTTTAGGCAAAAATACAATTTTTGGTACAAACAGTGTTGTTTAGGTTTGGACACAAGATAATTAAATACTAGAACATCCCTTAGCCTTGTTTAAAGGAGTTGCGTACACGACACACGGAGCCGAAGATACAGCCATGTATAGTTGCCTAGCAAAGCGGGTCATATCAAATTTAATTTAGAACTTGATCAAGTCATGTTTTTTTTTTTTTCCTCGTTTATAAATTCTTTAGTAAATTGAGCTTAGATCCATAAAAAAAAAAAATTTAATCACATACAACTCTTTCCTTTATTTTTCTATTTAAAATACCCAATTTTTTCAAATAAAACCCAAGGATCTAAGTAAGCAAGTTACCTAATCGAGCTTAAAATCTGATTTATTCTATTTTCGAATTCCAAAACTACCCATATTTACAAGTTAAAATGTTATGTGGGGTGTAATTAATGACACACGTTGAATTTGAAGGTTGTAATGAATGTAGGAATTAATTTAGAAACGTATTTGAAATTAAATATTAAATTCAACATTAATGTATTAGTAATCTACATGTGATTATTGTTTTGGAGTATTTAATAAAAAAATTATGTTGTTTTCCTAAAAATGAATTATACTACTAGTAATCTATTTTATTATAGTTTTATGAATAATAGTGTACATTCTAATTATGTTGAAAAATATTTTGATAATCTATTTATTGTTTGTTTTATGAAAAACATTTTTTTTAAATGAACATATTTTTTCTCTAAATAATGTACCTATTTTTTTCTCTATTAATGTACCTAGTAAAACAATGTACCTATTTTTTTAAATGAACCTATTTTTCTTCTCCAAATAATGAACCTATACATATTTATTGGTATATTGTAAAATAATCTACCTATGGGTAAATAAAGTACCTATATTTTCTATAAATTATTGTGTACCTATTTTTAATTTATGAAAAATATACGGAAATTTCAATTACAAAGTAACTGACTTAGTTTTTTTTTAATTTTTTTGGTAAATAATATACCTATATTTTTACTTAAATAATATATTTTTATTTTTATATGTATATATTTATATTTACATTTTTCATAGGTACATTATTGGATATGAGCAATTTACTTTCTTTTTCTTTTCTTTTTTTGGTTTGCAATTTTAAGGGGCGATATGTGAGAAGAAATGATAACCAAAAGAAATGGGGTGATTGATATGATATTAATATGGAGTATTAATTACAATTATGGCAGTTATTGAAATGCTTGAAATAAATTATAAATAAAATATGAAGTCTGGTGGCAATGATGTAAAAACATAGGAATACTACGACCTCTTATATCATACTGGTCATTTAAATTTGAAATTGGGTTTTACACAGAGATTTATAGAATGATGGGTATATGTCTAGGAAATAGAAAATGTAGAGATATATATTGGATAAGCCCTAAATTCTTTTATACAAGATATCAGGGAGATTGGGGAATGGAATACATGACTTTGGATATTGGAGGAAATGCTCTTAACTACTTGAATTACAAACCCTTATAAACATATTGACCCCTAAATATACTTAATCAATTTTTTTTAAGTACAAGTGATAGTCTAAACCACAAGAGAGAATGATTTCTCACACAATCATACAACTATGATGTCATGGGGATTCGAACCTGAGGCTTCTGGTTTGCAAATCAAGACCATTTTTCATTGAGCTAAACCCCATTAACAATATACTTAATCATTTAAATTACAAGCCCCTTACGAATATAACATCGCATTATTAAGTATGATGATTTGGCACTTTCATTAACTCTTTTATTCTAGGTCTTACAGAGTTTGGTCATCGCTCACAAACCTTCAAACGTTAAATATCTTGTATTGTTTGTCATGGCTCCTCTTTCATGTGTTCAGACCATGGACGAACCGTGCATATGGCTAACCTGGGCTATAGCCCAGGCAGGGACGGACCTAGGATTTGAAAATGACATGAGCTAACCTTACGTACAAACTTATTGAAAACTCGACGGTACAAATGAATTTTATTGATAACAAAAAAAATTACACTGGGGACATGATCGGTGCATAATTACATATCTTTTTTGTACCATTCAAACTTATGATTTGGTATGTTTTTGAGTTAAACTTGTGCTTTTAATAAAGTTTTGTGTATGTTTCAGTATAATAAGGTTGAGACTCATTATTTACATTTTGAAGACAAGTTAGCTCAAAACAATGTCTGCAGATCAGTCATATTTACGGATTAACCTGTACTTGCTCAAGAAGAACCAGAAAATGCATCCTACATCATTGGAAAGATACGGAAGTCTAGTTTCCGTAGCATTTTACGGTGCATGATTTGGAGTCTTCTAGAGGAAGTTATACATGATTTAGTAGCTCAAGGTCAAACATTCGGGCCTCAGTCCAGTTTCCGTAGGTCACTTTGCAGGCCTCCGTTCAGCTACTTGCACAGGTCAAATGGGGTGACACCCTTGATATAAGTTGTTCCAATGGGTGTCTACTATAACATATCCAAATTGCAGCCCCATTGGATAAGTCTGGAGCCCTCAGCATGTCAAATACCGAACCTGGTTCACAGACAATCCAGGCCTCAGTCCAGTTTTCATGGGTCAGTTTGCAGGCCTCAGTTCAGCTGCTTGCACAAGTCAGATGGGGCGACACCCTTGATAGAAGTTGTTCCAATGGGTGTCTACTATAACATATCCAAATTTCAGCCCAATTGGATAAGTTTGGAGCCCTCAACATGTCAAAAACCGAATCTGGTTCACAGACAAACCTTTGCTGTCACATGTGCTTAAAGTAGCCACACATGGAGCAAAGCATGGGCAGCTATTGAGCCATGTTCTTAAAGCAGCCACACATGGAGGCAAAGCATGGGCAGCTGTTGATCCATGTGATTAAAGCAACCACACATGGAGGCAAAGCTTGTGGCAGCTGCAAAGCATGAGCTACCACACATGGGAGACAAAGCACATGGGAGACAAAGCATGAGCTGCCACACATGGGCAGCTAAGAGACCAGCCAAGGGGGAGGACGAATTTGAAGCCTATAAATAGAGAGTTTCAGCTCATTCAAAGGAGGATATCATTCCATAAATTACATTTCCATTGTACACCATCAAAGAGTTGTCTACACCATCAAAGAGTTGTCTACCATCAAAGAGTTGTTTACACCATCAAAGAGTTGTCTTCTTTATCAAAGAGCTATCTTCTTCTTATTTCTCTTTTTATTTTCTGTTTTGTATGTTCTTGCTATCCATTCAAATTATGGATAGCTAAATATTTTAGTTAGGGCTCGATTGAAGCCCTAATCATGTTTCTTTAAGGATTTCGATATGTCTTTGCTATAAACTACTTTTGTGATGCTTATTGATTAATTTCAGATTATATTTTACTCTTTACATACGTTATGTTATGCTTGATCATCATATGCATGCTATGTATTTTTGTTACATAGGTAAATTTAGATGACCGAGTCTTGTACCTATGAAAGTAACAAAAGAACTAGTTCTAAGTTCTTGAAATTAATCATCATGAATAACTAGAATAGATACCATGTTCTAGAATTTGTGTGTTTGTCGATTTCCATTGTGTTATGCATTCTTAAAGTACAACTTAGTAGATACCATGCTAAACACTTTAAGAATGAAAAGAGTTAGAGTAGATACCCATGCCTAACTTGTTGTTTAGGGAAATCAATAACTTAAAGAGTAGATATCATGCCTTTAGGTTGACAAACATAAGCATCCAAAATCTGTTTTGTAGCATTGTGCATGTCGTTTGCTTAAGGAAAAAGATTAGTGGTGAACATCGAATCCCTAACTAGTTTTCTCATTGTTTTAACCGCAATCCAATTCTATTTTTAATCAAACGCTGTTTTCAATATTTAGTATTTAAATTTTCAGTTTTCAATACCATCATAAGAAAATCATCATTTTTTAACACTTTGTCTACACCGAATGCCATTTAGTTTAAGGAAAATAAATTAAGCACAAATTAATCCAATCCTCGTGGGAACGATCTCGTATTTGCTTTCTATACTATTTATCTGATCTTGTGCACTTGCGAGTTAAAACATGCATATAGTTGCTTAATTTTTAGGTTACTATTTGTTCAACAGGACATAATGAGCCTTACCCCTCAAAAACCCCGTATCTGATACCGCTATTAAAATAACAAATATTTAAAATAATATATATTCAAAATAGTCATTTTCCAAATTAGCATAATTGTTACTAGAGTTCCCCAAAAAACAATAGCCCAATACAAAGGTGGAGGAAAAAGACCTCTGTGAAGTTGAGAAGAAGCAGCCTTGGAACTGGTGCAGCCGATGGATAAGAGTGTTGGATTTTTTTTTGGTTGGTTAGAGCCAGCTTAGTGGGGAGTAGTTAAGAAGATTGGCCTAGGCTAGGGTAATATTTTAGTCTTTGAAAAAACAAGTCTCCTGGGCTATAGCCCAGATTAGCTTGTTAGTAGTACTGTCCCTGAGCCCAGGTGACCTTTTCTTTTTCAGCCTAACATAATATTCTCAGCCACCACATGCTTGGTGAAATGCTTCACTCCACTAAAGGATTGTAGAGGTCTAAGCTTTATATGCATTGTGTAGGGGAAAAAAAATGAGAACACACGCCACCTATTTGACTCTTAATTTAAAAGTTTTTTTTTTCAATGAAACAGTAAGTTTGGTAAGAGAGATATTTAATACACACGCAGGGATGGACCATGTGTTAGAAATGTGCCCTAAGAGCCAATACATTTGATGTAATCTCCTTAGAATACATTTCGTATATAAAGGGCAAACTTATTTTGTTATCTATTACATCGTGTAAAGAAACAAATGTCCAGGGTATGCTATATAAGAGATAAAGTAATCTAAAGGAGTTTAGATTCATGAGACCTTTAATCTCTAACTGTAGTACCCCAAAATGTTCCTAATCATAGGTTATCAAATGGGCATTGATTAACCAACAAGATTAGCACATATTATGTATGCTCAATTGGGAGGATGGTTAGTCTCAAACCATTTGTGTAGTTGACACTAATACAAGTATGTGGGTGCTCATTAGTGAATGAGTTCACTGAACGCGATCAATCGTAGTTCTCGTATGGAGTATTTATCTATATGTCAAACGAGAACTCATAGTTGCAATAATGCAAATTAGTCCTTAGATCTGAGGCATCATGGTTGTCCTGTAATGCGTTATTGATCTTTGATAGCTCTTCAAGGCAAGTCGTAAAAGATTTGTCTAAAGTGTTGTTGGGATCTCTTAATTCATCATAGGGGCATGTGAATGTACAATAAGGAATCTCTACTTTTGATATAGAAAGAGAATGTTTCAAGATGTGATTCAGCAAATCTTCGGCCGAAGTATTTGAACATGATTTAGAAAGTGTTTTAGTCATGTTCTATTAAATCACATGAGGTTAATCATATTAGGGGTTTGACATCATCAATCCGTACCCTGAAAATATGATTGGAAACATTGTATAAGAGAAGGACCGTATTGCATTGCAATTCCAACTGAATAGGTTCTTTGTCTATTCTGATTAGCTTGGGTAGCCATGATATGTTGCTAGATGTCACTCTTGGCTTGAAGAAGTCCTAGGATTGATTGTGATCAATCCAAATAAAGGAAGAATTAAAAGGGGGTTTTAATTCCAGTTGGTTAGAAAGAGTTCTAATATTTTTCCCACTGCCTTGCTAAATTAGAACCTAATGGATCGCACACCTTAAATGGTTAACTTTGAGTAATACAAATGAGAATGAGGAAATCAATTTGATTGATTTGATGTGGATGATTTACTACGTGTAAAATGGTATTTGGGCCTCCGTAATAGTTAATGAGAAGCCCAAATGGTTGGGTATCAAGCCCAAGGGCTTTATACACTTAAAGATTATGGTTTAAGTGTCATAAGGCCCATTTTTGGAAGCCCAATGGGGTTTGTCCGAAAATGCATATATAGATATGTATGGGAATTGTTTCAATAAGCAAGTTAATGAGCTAATTAACATAAAAACACAATCCAACATCAACCAAAGGGGTTTGGGAGATCAAAGAGAGATAAAAGAGAGTTTTCAAGAGTGAAACACTTTCATCTTTCAAAGTGGTTTAGATTGAAACCAATCTTGAGATTCTTGAACTAGCATTCTTGTATTCTCACGATACTCCTTCTCATCTCAAGGTTCCATTGGTGTCGAGACTTAGAGGCCATATCCTTTTGTGGCTCACAAGGAGGAGAAAGATCAAAGAGGAGATCAACAACGGGAAATCATCAAGAGAAGACCAAAACACAACTTGGTTCATATTATAGCATCAAGGGTAATTAAGACTTATCCTTTTCTCTTGTGCTTTCCTTTATGAAATCATATCAATGTTCATGGCTTAAGAAACTTGGAAGAAGTTTTGTTTTGAATTTAAACAACCACCATATTCTTCCGCTGCGATTAATTTGATTAAATGCAAGTTTAATATTCAAATGAACTTCTTAAAAATGTTTTAAAACCAACACCATGCATATGGCTAACCTGGGCTATCATCGAGATGACTTTTTCTTTTTCAACCTAACATAACATTCTCATCCCAGCCCAACACATGCTTGGTGAAATGCTCCACTCCACTAAAGGTTTGTAGAGGTCTAATTAGATGCATTTTATAAGAAGAGATGAGAACATTGACAAGAAGAGGATGGAAACTGAAAACTGAAATGGTCACATCAAACGGACCCTAAATAATATTAGTTTTGTGTTTATGTAGGTGAGAGCTTCGAGGAGTGTGCAGCAAGAGAATTGAAGGAAGAAACTGGTTTGGACATTGACAAGAAGAGGATGGAGTTTCTGACAGCCACAACAAACAAGCTGCTCCTAGAGGGAGGCAAGCCATCCCAGTACGCGTCCGTTTGCATGAGAGCGGTGATGGAAGATGGAGATGGAGAGCCCCAAAATGTGGAGCCAGAACTGTGTGATGGCTGGGATTGGCATGAGTGGGACAACCTCCCCAAACCACTCTTTCGTCCTCTGCACAATGCGGTGCGGGCAGGATTTAATCCTTTTCATGCACGAAGACGAAGAGCAAGAGCATGAGTTAATTAATTGGGCTTCTCCAATATAGGTCCCTACAATTTCTATTTCCTAGACATATACCCATCATTCTATAAATCTATGTGTAAAACCCAATTTCAAACTTAAATGACCAGTAAGATACAAGAGGTCGTTGTATTTCTATGTTTTTACATCCTTGTCATCCGACTTCATATTTTATTTATAATTTATTCCAAGCATTTCATTAACTGCCATAATTGTAATTAAAACTCCTTATTAATAGCATATCAATCACCCCATTTCTTTTGGTTGCCATTCCCTCTGACATATGGCCCCTTAAAATTGCAAATAAAAAAAATATGTAAATTACATATCCAATAATGTACATATGAAAAATATAAATATAAATATATACCTATAAAAATATAGGTATATTATTTACCCAAAAAAATTAACAAAAATAGGTCAATTACTTTGTAATTGAAATTTCTGTACATTTTCATAAATTAAAAATAGGTACATAATAATTTATAGAAAATAGGTACGTTGTATAATTGAAATTTATAAACATTTTTTTATAAATTAAAAATAGGTGCATTATTTAGAAGAAAATAAGTTCATTATACTAGGTAAATTGTTTTACTAGGTATACATTATTAGAGAAAAAAAAAAGGTACATTGTTTAGAGAAAAAAATAGGTTCATTCTACTAGGTAAATTGTTTTACTAGGTGCATTATTAGAGAAAAAAAATAGGTACATTATTTTGAGAGAAAAAATAGGTACATTATTTTGAGAGAAAAATAGGTACATTATTTTGAGAGAAAAATAGGTACATTATTTTGAGAGAAAAAATAGGTGCATTATTTAGAAAAAAAAAATAGATACATTATTTTGAGAGAAAAAATAGGCTCATTTAAAAAAAATGTTTTCATAAAAAAAACAATAAAAATATGATCAAATTATTTTTCATAAAACAAGTAATAAAGAAAAAAAAAACAGGCACAATATTTGGAGAAAAAATAGGTTCATTAAAAAAAATGTTTTAAAAACAAAACAATAAATAGATTATCAAATTATTTTTCAACATAATTAGAATGTACTATTATTCATAAAACTATAATAAAAAAGAATACTGGTCGTATAATTCATAAAAAGAAAACAACATTAATTCCTAAATTTAATATTAAATTTAAATTATTAATACTTTAAATAGATTACTAGTCGTAATTCATAGAAGGAAAACACCATTAATTCAAAAATAGATTACTAATACTTTAATGTGGAATTTAATATTTAATTTCAAATAAATTTCTAAATTAGTTCCTGCATCCATTACAATTGGAGATATTTCCAAATTCAACGGGTGTCATTAGTTACACCCCCCATAACACATTAACTTATAGATAGGGGTAGTTTTGGAATCCGAAAAATACAATAAATCAGATTTTAAGTTATACTAAGTAATTTGCTTAGTTGGATCCTAGTCATCGGGTATTATTTGAAAAAATTGGGTATTTTAAATAGAAAACTGAAGGAAAGGATTGTAGGTGATTTAAAATGAATTTTATGGGTCTAAACTCAATTTACTATAATTAATTCCATGTGTTGCATGCAAGATGCATATGCGTTTTCACAACTTTTCCCAATAAAAATGCTATGTCTACAAAATATATTTATTACCTGAATGAAGATGCCAATGCTTATCAAAAAAGTAAAAAGAAAAATCTTTATTAAATTCCGTATCCCACAAGTTCTAGCCCACTGCAACTCTCCTATCCGCAGCCCACCTACCAGGCCCAGCCGACTCTAATTTAGAATCCCGCTCTCCCCACTGCTTTTTTTGAAGAAATCAATTCTTCGGGTTTTTTTTGTTGTTTTTTTAATATAAGTAATAGTCTAAACTAGAGAGAGACATGGGTTTCTCATACACGTTCAATGTGTTATGTGGTTCGAACCTGAAATCATTCTTCTGCAAATCTAAATCGTTTTTCATTGAACTAGACCCATCAATTCTTTGATTCTAAAGCCGTGGATGTGGATAAATAAATCTAAAATTTTTGCATTCAATGCTATGGGGGCTCCTGTGAATCTGAGGGGTGAACCGCGGTAATTCTGATATAATATCAGGGTTATGATAGTCTTTTCGTACTGTAGCTAGTTTATTCCCTAATTAGGTCAGTTTTCTAAACACCAGACACTTGATGATATGAAAAGAGCATCAACAACATTTTCTAACAACAGGCCGAACTGTTCGGATGATTGTGATGAAGTTAGTTTTGGTTGGTTAACTAGATGACTTTTGTGCAGACCCGTTTCAAGGCTTTTTAGTGTCATCTTTCTCACTGTTAGAGAATGTTTTGGATATCCAGATTGTACAGCTTAAATATACTTAATGTTCACAGACAGATGATGAAACCGAACCTTTATCTAGTAATAATATTATTGTATATAGAATCATTGGTTACATCTAAATCTGTTATAATTTCACTTCAAGTTGTTGGTGCTGGTCATAGATTCATAGGTGGTTGATCCGTGATGATATTTGGTCGGTCCATGAAAAGGATGAAATCCTAATAATATTTCATTTGTGGATTGGTGGACTTAGGATGCTCATGCTGCCTCAAAATTCAACCAAGAGTCTGCTTCACATGCAGAGCATATGCAGCAGGTCATGATTTGAGACAAAAATTCTAAGTTGGCCTCTTACCTAGGGATCTACCATATTAAAATTATTCAAACATAAGTGGATAATAATGAGAAAATAGGTTATTGGCTCAATGTTATTAGCCTTCATGATTGGATCGTTTGGCCTAGTGCACTCAAATGTGGACTTCTGTTAAGTTTTTTTTTTTAAGTTGGATTCTTTTTTTTATTTTTTTGTTTTTCAGATTTGGGAATCAAAGGAAGGTAGGAGAATAGTTTTTGACAAACCAAACTTTGAAGAGAGCCAGAAATCTAGCACCTTCTGTATCAAATAAAAACTAATGCTTGTGCACAATAGCTGCAACTATCAGTCCAATCATTCTCTCAATCAGAAAGATAAATTAAACAAGTTGAGCTTGAGGTACAAACAACAAATAAAACAAAGGGAAGCAGAAGAAAACAAGTTGGAACACAAAACAAACATTATGGTGGCTAATGGTGGCTACTGGGTTCATGTGCTTGTTGCATTGTTGCTAGTAGCAGGGGCAAGAAATGACTGAAAGGGCAGCAATGTAGTTTATTGGAGGAGGTGGTCCTGGACCCGGACCTGGTGTGAGTACAGTTGGTGTGGCTTTACCTGTCCTTAACTGTTTCCAATGCAAGTCAGACTAGTCAGTCAAGCCTCTCTTTCTTTGTCTACCCCACACACACACACACCCACCTTATTTTCTGCACAGCCCCCCCTCATCCTGCACTGCACATGATAAAGAAATCACACAAGGCTTTGTCTCCTCTGTTTCTTCCACCATCAAATTATCAATCTTTATTTTCATCTATTGTCCATTTCTATCCCCTCTCCAAAGTCACTTTTCACCTATTGTTGTCTCCAACCCCCTTCTCTCTCAATTTCTTCTTGTTACAGGTAGGTAGGTGCTGCTCACCTTCTTTTTGTCCGGATTCTCTTGCCAGTCTCTAAAGTATAACAAAAGGTGTTGCAAGCAAACAATAACACCCCCATATAACCACTAGAATAGAAGCAACACAATCAGATCTTTCTCCATCTTTTTTACTCTTCTCTCCATTGAGTCCCATAGTCATACCAACCAATTAATTAACCTCTGTAGACTTCCGCTCCTTCTTTGCTCTCTCTCTCTCTCTCTTCCTAATTTCCCAGATGAGGACAATTATGGCCAAGACCCCTCATGACTCTTCTTTCTCTTTCTCCAGGAGGTACTTCCACTGGAAAAAGAAAGTGGAGGATGATGAAGAAGATGACCACGAAATCTTAAACTTCAACTCATCATACTCGCATTTCTCTGAGGAATCAGAGAAAGATGAACAGGAGCTTAGAATCCCAGTCCCAACAGACACTGCTTTGATCCCCGCAATAATACCACGCAAGAAACATTCTCTGATGTCAGTGTCCAAGCTCCGCTCAGCTCTCACAGTGTTTGGTAAGAGCCGCTCTCGCTCTGGCCTCGGCACCAGAGTCATGGGTACTCTGTTCGGCTATCGTCGTGGACATGTTCATCTGGCATTTCAAGAAGAACCCAAGTTGAGCCCTGCCTTCCTGATCGAGCTTGCAACACCTACAAGTGTTTTGGTTCGAGAAATGGCTTCTGGGTTGGTGCGGATTGCCTTGGAGTGCGAGAAGAAAACAGAGAAGAAAGGTTTGAAAATGCTTGAGGAGCCACTCTGGAGGACTTACTGCAATGGAAAGAAATGTGGGTTTGCTATGAAGCGTGACTGTGGACCTGGGGAGTGGAAGGTTTTGAAATCTTTGGAGCCAATTTCAATGGGGGCTGGTGTTTTGCCAGGAAGTGAAGATGGAGTTGGAGCTGAGGGTGAGCTCATGTACATGAGAGCTAAGTTTGAGAGAGTTGTGGGGTCTAAGGACTCTGAGGCCTTCTACATGATGAACCCTGATGGTTCTGGAGGTCCTGAACTTAGTATTTATCTGCTTAGAGTCTAGAAAGCTCATTGAGCCATAAAAATTTGGAGGTTTAGTTCTTTCTCCATGTACCTGTCTTTTTTTGTTCATTTGGAGCCAAGTAAGAATATGGGTTGATCACTCGTATCATGCTTCAGAATTTTAGGCAGTGGGGGGGGTTATGGGATAATAGCATACCACAGAGGTAGGCAGTGTGGGGTATTTTTTATATGTATGTATAGGTTCTCTTCTCTCTTCCTCTTTTCAGCTGGAATGTTGGAAACAAGATGCTTATTATGAGAAAGAAGGTCATGGTTTTGCCAATTTTAAAGTTCTGATTTTTCCCTTCTCCAAAACCCTAAATCGAATTTCGTATTCAAGTCTTAATGCAATTGTGATCGTTTTTGACGGCATACCATTCTGCATGTTTGATTTAGCTTAGCAGCATTATATCAGTTTTTCACTTTGGTTCCTTCCTAGTCATATTATATTAGGAAGATGACTCTGTTACATTCTTGAGGAAATCTTTAAACTGAACAGTAATTATTTGTAAAGTGGTTTATAGTTAAATCAGACTCTTGTTATTATCTATTTGGGTAGTTTTGATTGTGAAATGCAAAGTCAAATTCTATAGTCACGTTCATTCCTTTTTTAATCGATTAGTAATTAGGTACTAATTAGGTTAACAAACTCTGTCTTTGTGTCTCTCTCACACACACTCTCTCTCTTAATCTGATTGGGAATTTAGAAGAAAAGGAAAAAGGTATTTTCGGAGGTTGTTGGTTACAGCAGGGGAAGACAAATCCATTGGGATTCCCTAAGCTAGGTAGCCCGATAGGTCAGGGGTTGTTTGGTTGATTGAAACTCAATTATTTTCAAAAGATTCTGGCCTATTGTTTGTCTCGCGCTGAAAAATGTCACTTCTGTCTTCCACTTTATTGCCATCCTGTTTCTGTTCCTGCCTGCCGACTGAGCTCATGACTTGTGAAGCAGCCTAAAGCTCTCAGAGAGTTCATAACTTGTGAAGCAAATCATTCACTCATGCATTGTCATTTCTACAAGCTGTTTGATGGAAGAGGAATTTCAAGTTTCACCCCTTGATCCATTACCCACTGGAAAAGGCTTTCCATTTGAGACTAAAAAACAGACCCCAGTTTCCAATACCCTGTCGCTGCTTCCTTCCTTCCCTCCTCAAAGCCAAACCAGATAAACAAAACAACATATATAGCAAATCTTGTCTGGTTTGTAGCTTTTGTTCTTACCCGTGGCATGTGCACTTGTTTATTCTTTTATTTTTTTTTAAATTCTAATGGGTTTGTCCAAATTTATAATCTTTTAAATAGCAACAAGGAAATGTCGGAACTTGAGTTGTTCAAAACAGACCTTAGGTTTGTTCCATTTTAGCAATAAAAAACCTCTCTCCACCCTATGTGGGGTTTTTAGCTCTTACTAATAAATTTGAATCCATTCACCTCACAACATGGACTGACCCAACATTATATTTGTACTGGTTGGTTTTGGGCTTAGACTAATGGACCAAGCCGAGCTGTTCCTTTGTTATACAGATAACATACATGAAATCCAACCCATTTCTATTTTGGATTGGGTCAAATAAATCAGATACATGATACATCTTATAGGACCAATCCAATGACTAAGTCTAGCCAGAATGAAATGAGGTTTGAGTTATTCTACAATGAGGGCCCTTACACGAGACCGTAGCTCTTAATTATTAAATCAAATTAATTAGTTTGATTCACCAGCTAAAATATAATTTCTCATCGAAGCATCTTAGATAAGACCCTCAGTGTAGAATTCTACGAGGAGGATGATCCAATCCAATCCAATGACCAACTCTAGCCACAGGCAACAAGCAAAACCCTATCCCACCAGGGCATTAAAATAAAATAAAAATGTTTACTATTTGCCTTTTGTTTTGAAAATTGGCAAATGGAAACAGCTGCATGCCATTTTGCCCTTTTTATTTAAATATATAATTTTGTTTCTATAATAACCAACTCTGTACCTACCTCATTCCTCATTTGCTCTCCCCTCGTTCATGAGATGAGCAGCTGGGTCTCTCCTATATACTCCAAAAGAATGGGTCAAAACTCCAAGACCACCTATTCAGCTTGTATTTAAATGATAAGTAAACAATGAGATTGGCGCAAACATTTCAAACTTTGATAATCTGTAAGTAAACGATATATAATTAATTAAATCCATCTTAAACAAAAACAAAAATATGGTCATGGACTTTAACGGTGTACGTGTTGAATATTATTCTTCGGCTCAAATCCAATTCACACGTAATTCGACTCTTTCTGTCAAATATGTAATGTAAGAATATTATATGAAATATATACATAGCTTTCGTTGATGGATCACTCAAATAAATTTATTTCAGGGACACTCTTAGGGGGGGCCTACTTCGCATTGTATTTCACTAATCTAAACCATCTATTTTGTAGATATTCATTTAAAGATCATCTTTACAAAAAATCACTTAAATCCGATATTATTTGACCACTCAATTGAATTATTGAAATTTTAGTACTTTCTTAAAGCATTGTGTTCATTGATTTTGTAGAACACAATTTGACGTCGAAACGATTTCTAATTTGTCTAATTTTTTACAAGGATGATCTATGAATATAGACTTAAAAAATAAATAATTTGGATCATTAAAAAACAATTCGTAAGAGACTTTAAAATGTGTCATTTACTTAAAATTATTTAAGAAATCCCTCGATAAAAAAAGACTGATATATTATATAATTGTTGATACGTCGACATATCTCCTGTCGTTCCATATGTAGACTTTCCATGGTGCCCCCGAGATGATGATAGACTTTATAAAATGATAAAAAATGGAAATGATGTATGCATTCAGAATCTGAGATATCAAAAGTCGTGGCACATGCAGATGCAGTTTGTATAAAATAATTGATCATAGAAACGTTGCAGTTTCTATAAATAAAAGAATTGTCCTCTAAATTTCACATAATTGCTTTAATTAAGTTGAGCTTAGCCTCTGCGGTGCAGTGCAATGCATGAATGACAATTATTTTTTCAAGGAAAGAAAGGCCATGTCCTCAAAAGTCAAAACGTGTCGCTTCATCATACGCGAAAAAGGCAAATTTAAAAACTCGTTCTCTATCCTTTTTTTACGGTCCATGAAACATGTCCTTTTATTTCTTTCTACAATCTTCATGATTGTTATGAGTGTGAATGTCGAGGGATTTGAGGGCCTGTTCATTGTCAACTCTATAACCTCGTGGTTTGATTGAGAATTAACAAGAAAAAGAACACCGTACAACAAACCCCACGTGAGCTGGGGAGTTTAGTCCGGAGGAGCCAAATCCCAATTGCATTGCCCACCAAGAAACCAAGAAGACCATGAAAACCGTCAATGACAGACAATTGTTTGCTGGAGTTGTTTGGTATGGTTTCCAGATTTGTAGTTCTTGAGATTCGAGACAAGCTCATTTTGCCAATCACAAGTTAAGGAAAATTATACTGTGTCTGTGTGTAATAAATGGTGTCCAAAACTGAGACTTTTATTCCGACTTTTAAATACACGTGACTTTTAAATACACGTAGCTTGCGAGTGATGGCACATATTCGAAATTTCCCCAATTAATGGCTACAACTAATATTTGGCAGGGCAGGGAAAGTGTTTGGATACATCTAAGAAAAGGTCTTTAAATATCCATTTTAAGTTCATCAAAGCCTACGCGGCTTGGTGTTCGACGTATCCAAATTAGGCGCATTGGTAACACCCTTTAAGGCATGAATTAATGAGAATGAGTGAAAAGTATGTTACTTTTCCCCCCGATATCAAAATTTTCTGCGCTGCAATAATGCACACAAGTCATGACATGCCGTACAAGTATTGGTTTTTATCTTCCTTTTGATCGAAGATAGCCCTCGAATTCCAATTGTTTAATACATATGATATGTGTGTGTGTGTTTGATCATGATCATGGACCTCATGATCAAGGTGACAAATATGGGCTGCTTTAAAATATTCCTCCTAATTTAACTCATCAATTATTGTGAATTAAATACTTTATTTTAGTATTGCCCATTTTGAAGCTCCTTTTTCTTTAATGAGAGCTTAGTAGATTGGGTTGGTACGTATTTTTAGTAAACCTAACAAATTTTAATGCAAATTAAAGTTTATGCCACTCTCTTCTCTTCTGTTTCAGAGATTCATCAAAACTTGAGAAAATGGCACCAGAAAAAATATGTGAAGAAACCAACCAAACCAAACCAAAGTGCTCTGTTCAATGGTGGAAGGCTATAAAAAAAAAAAAAAAAAGTGGTGGACCAAAGCCAGCAAAAGTCTAGCCTAGACTAAAAGGCAACTGGAATGAATGGATTTTGGGCAACCGTTTTGAAGGCCATTATTCTCCCTCAATCAACCAAAAGCATGGCAATTGGTAAGTATATCCAAATGCTGACACATCATGCAAAGTCAAAAACCAGAGTGTCCAATTCAAATGGTTAAACCTACTCTCTCAAAACTTGCTCCACCTAGAATGTAAATACAGAGACAGATCATATTGAAACAACCACAAATTGATCATCAAAAGTCTGACATTAATTTGAAAGGTATTACACTTCTTTCACATTGAATTGAATAGAACATTTCAACAAATAAAGGTTTTCTATACAGTATAATTGGGAATTATCACAAATCCAAGAAAAGAAAAAAGAAAAGAAAAAAAAATCATATCTCCTACTGATCTGATCCCATTCAGATTCACATCCGATTCAAAAAAAGCTTTGCAACCCTTTAATGAATACAAATCTAAGAAAGAAAAGAAAAGAAAAAACTACAAAACAGAGGAAGAAGAAGAAGAAGAAGAAGTGTAGAAGAACTAAGATGAAACACTGTGTGTGACTTAATTATGAGGTGTAGAATCCACCGCTGAGTTGTGCCTCTTGGAAGGACCAGAAGGAGGGATAGGGGTCCCTTTGGGGAAGAAGCTGAATACCTGGCCTCTGTATTGAAACCCTGTCTGGTGTGTTCTCGGATTCAGCGTTTTCGTATGCTCCAGATTCAGCAAAACCTTCGGGTCCGCCAGAATCACCGTCTTCCCTAGCCTCGCACCGGAGCAGGACCCAATGAGAAGAAGAATGAGAGAAACAACAAACATGGTAGTTTTGTACGAACAAGAATAGTGTTTAGATTTGGGAGAGCAAGAAGCCATTGCAGAGTTTGCTGTGTGTGGAATGTTTTGTGAGATACGCAGGGTTTAAGGAATGAGAAATTTGAGGACTTTTAAGAAGAAGAAAAAATTAATTCACTGAGGGAAAGAGAAGGGGGTTGGTTTTATTTTTATATACTTGTGCATGGGGAAACAGGAAGAAGTTTGGCATTTGGCATTGTAAAGGGAAGGAAAGAGAAGGAGAAGTGAGCTGCACGCCAATGACTAATGGGAATTTTGAATGTCAACGGTTTTGAAAATATATATTGGTACAAAAGTATATATTTGGTGCCGGCTTAAGACTTGGCCTTGGCCTCCCAATTATTCTTTATTTCAGGTCAAATTGAGTGTGAGATTTTTCTAGGAAACTATGTCACTCTGAGGGTCGAAAGAATTTTCGGGGGAAGGCAGGCAGTTTGTGTGTTGCAACTTCTCAGCTCTCAACAAGATAACTGCAGTTTTGGGATGCTTGGAATAATGGAATTCCTTGCCATTTTTCTAATTTTTTGGCGACATGAAGCAATCTTTGTCACACAAAGTAAGACGAATATTCAATTATGCTCAGATCTTTATTTTTCTCCAATATAGAGGTATTTATAAGAAGTACAACTCTAATTAAAATAGAAAATAAATCTAAATTACAATAAAAAATAAATCATAACTAAATAAGGAACCAAAATCCTAATTAAAGATGGAGTCGCCAACAATTTTGTCTCACACACAGCAACAGTGGGACTTCAAAGACGGCAAGCATACCAATTAAAGTGGCCCTGTAATTAATCACTTGATCACATTTTCAACAGCAACTAATTAAAGTGGTTAATGAAGAATTAATGAAACAACCATGTACTAAATCCAGAGATGACACAGAGGCATCTCTGAAATTAGGTGCCTTGTGTTTGGGTATCCTATATATACATATATTCAATCCATCATTTAATTTTGTTTTGTTTTTAGACGGATGAGTCATGAGGTGAGGGATGATGCTGATGATCTTTTGCGTGTGAAGGTCTGTTAAGAAAACAAGGCTTCAAAGGGGGTCCACTGATTTCTTGTTTTTTTAACATTCACAATCAATTGACACTGATGCACACCTGTTTTTGGTATATGATCATCTCTCAGTTACAAAAGAAGAAAATTATATATAATTTTGTAAGTTCTTTATTTTTCACTATCTATTCAATCAATCAATCACGCATGCAAATTTCAATGCTGTTCTAGTCAATCAAATAATACCCAGAAAATGGTAATTTCTAAATACCAAGCTAATACACCTTAATTGACCAAAATATTAATATTAATATTAATAATATAACTTAAAGAAGTAAATCAATATGAGACAACTCTTATTATCTTCCCACGCGAGGTGAGTTAAGTGTTCTTAAGCAATAGTACAAGACTCCGTAGACTAGTAGGAGTATGAGATGAGAGTCAGAGGTAAACGGGTCAAAACCAAGACTTGGAAGGGAGGAGTCTGGGTCTTGAACGTGTGGCAAATTGCCAGCTGGGTTGGTAAGCAATTTAAGATGAATAAAACTATTCTATGTCAATCGTCAATGTGATGCTCAAGTTGCTGCATAGCTTAAAGCCAGCCATTAACAATTAAGCCACTGTTTAGCCACCGCATTTGGATTAAGTTTTAATTAATCCAAAACCAAGGAAAAATTAGACAAATGGAAAACAGTGTAAGATAGATATATACCTTGCCTCTTGAGACCGACATCCGGAGAGGAGGCAGCTACACGCAAATGCAGGCCAAAACCGGAGATTGTGGCAGCAGGGTTTGTTGTTTGTTGACAATAAAACCCTAATAATATATATCATCAGAATGGTCAAATATCAACATGCGTAAAATTTGGTGCAAATTAAGTCTCAAGCCTCAAGTCATGGCATATTCAGACTGCTGGGTTTACTTAAGACTTGGATTTTATTTGGGACCAGTTCTGCATGATGCAAATGGGGTGTGATAAATACCATGGCAGCTGATGGCTCTTCCTATGTGACATTCTGTCACACCAATTACCATGAATTGGTTGTGCGCATAGTGACTGGAGATTATAAGAAAACCAACCCTCATCAATGTGGTTCATTGCTCCTTTATGAATCGTATATTTTAGCCACTGTGTTGTGCTTGTTGTGCTGTTAATTAATTAGCATGTATTCTGTTTCTGCTAATTAGTTCATTTCATACATGTATATATACAGAAATCCTCATATGTAGACATTCAGATGTTATTATCGTATGGACGTCATGTATTTTCTACTAACCCTCCTTACTTTCACTCATGTTTACAATTGCGTCCGCACAATAATAACGTGCGAACATCCGGATGAGATATAAATATATATATATATATATATGCTGGAAAAAGAAAAACCAAAAGGGTTCATTGCAAATTGAGTTCTGCTTTTGGTAATTGAGAAAAGTTTCATTTTTCTCTGGGATAATTGAAAAAGGCAGCTGCCCACTATTAAATTTTTCGGGTTTTTTACTCTCTTTTTTTTCCTTTTCCATTTGGATAGCAACAGAATAACAACATGTAGAATGCTAGCAAGTAGCTAAAAGTAGGTACTCTGATTCATTTATTGTATTAACGTTGCTAGTCAATTATGGCTACAGACCTCAAATCCGCATGTTTTCAAAATTTTGGTAACTGAGAGCAACACCACCAGTGGTGATGGCCGTGATGAGTTTGTGAAGGGACTTTGGCTTTCATTTCTTTATTTTATTCTTTTCCCTTTGAAAAGGACATTGGGATTTTGATGAATGTGATGTTCTTTCAATCAAAACTTCAGTATAAACAGCATGTAAGCTGCACCAAAAAGAGAAAAAAGAGCATTTTCTCATGATCCATTTGCAATTCCCAGCTCAAAATAGAATGTGATTTGGTAACCTAGGGAAGTTTTAACCATTTCCTATCTCAGTAAAGCTTTAAACTTCACTGAGTTTCTGGTATTTTACTGGTCTAACCAAATGGCTTATGGTGGAGATATTGGGTTTGCATTGCTGTTTAGAGTGTGACACAGCCTCAAACGCTGAGTTTTTGCTGAATAAATTCCCGTCCGCCACGAACTTGGACTGGAACTTTGGCAAAAACCAAGCCAAGAAAAACCCATTAGCAAAGTTGGGCTCATTGGCAAACCACAATAAGCCCCAGCCAAGAAAAGCCCATTTTCAAAGTTGGACTCATTGACAAACCACAATAAGCCCCAGCCAAGAAAAGCCCGTTGTCAAAGTTGGGCTGATTGGCAAACCACAACAGCCCCAACCAAAGACCATCATAAATAAACCATGGGAATTTTTTTTTGGTTGCCAAACCACGGCAATCTGTTTGCCTTCCCCAAATATAAACCAGTATTATGATGACAATGACAATCCACAGTCATACTTGATACTACACCAAACAACTCAAGTTACCCAAAAAAAAAAAAAAATTATTGTACAAACCCTAAACTCAAGCAATTAGTCACTGCATTTATGTGGTTTGATCGGATTTTCCTCAATTTGGGGGTTTTTAAAGGCAAGGTTTTAATGAGGTCACACTTGTTACATCACTAATGTCCAGTCTTCTTCTTGTCCTCTGACATTATTGTTGCAATGAAGTTATCTCTCTTTGATCCAAAAAAAAAAAATTTGTTAGGTTAATGGAGAGGCTTTTCTTTGATTTGATATGTGTCAAACTGTGATTTGCAGGAAGGATGAGTATCTCCTTACCGATAAGGAGGCAAATAGTATCATTTCCAATAGGAAAATAGTTCCCTCCTTACCAAGTAAGTAGAAATTCCTACATTCCAACTAACAGTAGTGTGATATGTGTGCATAAGTTTTTCTTTTTGTGTTTTTGATGAATTATTTTTGCATATACGTCAAACTGTGATTCGTAAGAAGGAGGAGTATCTTCTTACCGGTAAGAAAGCAAATAATATCCTTTATAATATGAAAATTTGTCTTATTCTAGGATTTCTAAGATAATAATAAAGAATCAAATGTACATCGAAATTGGCTTTAATAAACCCAATAACAAATTTTTTTTATAACAAAAAGTCTTAACATTTCATTTTCCCTCACATATCTCATAATACATATGCACCGACAAGACTGGAAGATTTCACTTGAACTTTCCAGTCACATCTTGGACATGTTGAAACTTGATATTATGTAAGATCCTAAGGTTCTAGAACTAGAACAAAGAGATACTCCTTATTGGTGGGCTGAGGGTTAACATTTAATTGTCTGCTGTATTTATGGAACCAACCTAATCATCTTCTGAAAGCACAAGGTCTGCAAAACAAAAGCACAACTGTGCTGCACAGGCTACAAAGCCTAGCCCTGCCATGCCACCAAAGTACAGGCCTTGCAGGAGGCTATATTGCTAGAGGCTACAACTCTAAATATTTGTATAGTTCACTTTCAATGTATTAAAGTCATAACATTATTGGCATCTTTGCCTCCTTTAAAAAATTTTTAAAAAAAACAATGAAAGGATCGCACTTACCCATATTCCATTGAAGTCTTTCCCCACTGCTGGCAAAAATTCCCAGCATTTAAAGTTTGGTTGGGTTGCTCTGTTTAGCAAGAAACCAAAATGAATTCTGCTAGCTGTGTATTGGTTAGCAACTGGGCCAATCATATCTTCTTGTTTCCTATGGTATAATGTTATCGAAGTCACATGTACGGCAGAGCTATGGCCCACAAAATTTGACAATAGTTCCACTCAAACCAGAGTTAAACATATCAGCAATTTCTGATTAAATAGAAATATATAAACTAGGCTGTCTGTGAGACCAGAATTGAAGCTATATATTGAGTTCAAGTTATAAGATACAAAAGCAAGAGTTACAAACAAGCAATAAAAATCAAGTTACAAGTGCTTCGAGAGGGGTTATATTCTAGAGTAGTAAAAGGACCTATAGGAAACAAGTCTATAATACAACTATCATTAACTGGAGAAGCCCACTAAGCCACCAAATCCCATCAATGCCACTGCTTGAGAATCCCAACGATGTGGTGAAATGGGAATTCTGATTTAAACTACCATTCACCAACTTTGTTTTTGAATTGGGTTCAAGCAATGTGACCTCTTGGTCTTGCTGGCATGGCTTTACCCCAAATGGTACATGGCCTGCTGGCACCAATGCACTCATAAAGCAGAGATTTGGGTTGTTCCAAGCACCAAAACGACTCCCCATTTTATGATAAAACCGCTCAGAAAATTTCATCACCCCTGTCAGGTTGTTGCCATGTAGGTAGAGTGCACTAAGACACGGCAAAGTTGCAAGTTTTGGTAAGAGGTTGCCTGTGAGCTTGTTGTCACTTAGGCCCAAGAATCTCAATCTCTTTAACTTTGATATCGACTCTGGAATCTCACCAGTTAAGCCTGTGCCAGAGAGCTCCAAAATGACCAAGTTCCGTATGTTTTGCCACTCTAGCCTGTTGAGCTCTCCACCTATGGGGTTGTTGGACAAGGCCATCTCTTCCAAGGAATGCATTTCCTGAAGTGATTTGCTCAACCCACCTGAAAAATTGTTGTTCCTAAAGTCCAAAAGGGTCAGTTGCTTTAGATTAGCAAGCTCTCCTGGCAGCTTCCCTTCCAATTGGTTGTTGCTCAAGTCAAGCTTTAAGAGTGAAGTCAAACTTCCCAGAGTCATTGGCAAAGGCCCAGAGAATGAGTTCCGACTTAAATCAAGGATTAACAGCAGATTCAATTCACCAAAACCATTAGGAATTGGACCTGTAAACCAGTTTCCAGCAAGAACTAGCCGCCTCAATTGGATTAAGTCACCAATATTTGTTGGTAATTCACCTGCTAATCCATTCTCCACTAGCACTAATGATTTGAGCTTTCTGAGGCTGCCAAAGCTACTGGGAATTTGTCCAATGAGACCGGGGTTCGATCGGAACTCTAGTGATTCTAAGCTACTAGCAAGTTTCCACCAGCTGTCTGTGGGGATTGGAACTGGATGTTTGTGGGGTAAGAGGAAGCAATTGAAAAGAGACACAGATTTTAGGTGCTTCAAATCAAACAGTTGTGGCCTAAATTTTGCACTTGTGGAACAATTAAGCGAGTTGTCATGAATGGGTCCAATATTTAAGGAGGTCACATACCAAAGACCATCAAAGAGATCACAAGACACCCCCTGCAGAAGAAAATGAAAAATCATATCAAACTCAGGAAGCCCAAAACTTCAACTAACATACTTACGCTCATTTGATATTTACTGGTGGCTATGTATGAACTATAGCACTAATGTGCAATAACCAATGCATGAAACAGTAAAGAATACATGTAAAGTTGTGCACAATACATGTACCATATACAAATTATTGAAGTTTGTCTTTGAATTTCTTAATTTCTAGTCTTTTGAAGTACTATAAATATATGTTTCCATAGCAAAATTCCAGATAATTTTAATAAGGAATTCTTAATAAACCTTCAATCATGACAGAAAAACTGGGACTTGTTTTAACCTTAGGTAAAGTACAAGGAGTAAAAACCAAAAAGGAACATAAAGCTTGTTACTTTGGCATTTGGTGATAAACCAGACAGTACAGAGTGGTGAGGGTAAAAAGGTGTACCTGTATAGGAGTCCACCCACAAGGATCAGGATAGAGGTCTGAGCCATTCCACTGTTTACCCACAAAGCCTTGTATAGCAGAGTACAGAGCTTCTTGCTCTGTTTTCTCCATTGGAGCCAAATCATCATCTTCTTCTTCAGAGCACGAACCAGCCCAAAAGAACATACAGCTAACCAAAATGACAAGACTGATGGCTGTGTAACCCTTCATGGATGCTAATTAAAAGTCAAGAAAAATAGGAAATTTGACAGAAGAGAAGAAGAAACCAAAGTCAGAAAGCTAGCTTGAGTTGAATTCAAGGAAAAACTCCGGTCACTATATCCCATGCATTCTATCTATGAAATGAAACAAAGCAGAAGACTTTCTTTCTTTTGTTTGAACCATGTAGTTTAGGGAAAAAAATGCAACAAGATGAACCGACCCAAAAGAGAATGAATTAGACAATCATCGATGTGATATGATATTCATGAGAAATGGCAACATGGGTCCCTTTACATATATGGAAAATCAGAAGTGTTTGGGACCCAAGCAGAATGTAAGAAAGATCCAAAGCTACTTGAAAGAAAAAGGGAGAAGGGAATTTGCATAAGCAGAAGCAAGAAAGCTAAGCTTTCTCTACGCCTTGTGTTTATGGAAAAGCTAAGAAAGTATATACAAGGGCACAGAGAGAGAGAGAGCAAGGACAAAGGATCTAAAGCGCAGTTCTCGAAGACTGCCAAAGTAATA
Organism: Prunus salicina; assembly: GCA_020226455.1. Taxonomy (NCBI): domain Eukaryota; kingdom Viridiplantae; phylum Streptophyta; class Magnoliopsida; order Rosales; family Rosaceae; genus Prunus; species Prunus salicina. The sequence goes on from CM035341.1 coordinate 36,692,223, forward strand.
ATAGCAGTGAACAATAATTAAGCTCAGAAGAGAAGTAAGTAGGAACTTGAAAGTGAAAGCGAAAGGTTGGATATTACGTTTTATTAGGCTTTGCTTTCAATCCCGTGATAGTCTTATCAATCATTAATTAACAACTTTTAATTCAATGATATTTCCTTTTATCATCATTATGCTCATTAAAGATGTTTACTTTGTTTTCGTCCGAAAAAAAAGATGTTTACTTTGTAGACAGTTAAAGAGTGTGCTAGTTGGAAGGGGGGTTGTTAAAATTGTGAGATTAGTTATGGTAAAAGGGGATAAGGGTTTTATTAGGGTTTGCAGTGGGGATTGTGATTGGGGGAATAGGGGACCATTTTGCTCATGCAAAACAAAGGAGGTGCATGTAAATACATGCAAGACAAAAAGTTGGGTTTTTATCACTCCCTGCTTGGTTGTTCTCTAAGGCTGAGTTTCTGGCTTTTGGGTTAATGAGTCTCTTCTGAAACATGGAGGAAAGAGACAAAACAGCATTGAATCTCTAAAAAGTATGGGGCAAACTGTATGGCCCCAAATGGGCTTTTAGGAACAGGCTTCAAGTTATATACTGTGCTGCTATGGCATATATATATCTTGGATTGGAACCATAGTTTTACCAATTGCTCCACCTTTTTTCCTTTCCTAATGATCAAAAGAAAGAAAACAAAATCCTTCCTTTTCATTAGTGTATATTTGTAGACACTAAAATTATAACCCTGCTTGGAAAGCCAACTCACATATCAACAGAATTTGGACAACAGTAATAATCCAGTGCAAAATCCTCTGTTTCTCTATATCTTATAAAGTTATACCCAGTGGATGAGAAAAAAGAAAAAAAGAGGTCAATAAGCAGCTGTGAATACATAAATAATGGTACTTTGGAGCTTTTTTCACCTTTTTTTTAATTTACTTCTGGGTTGCAGGTACTTTGGAGCTTTTGATGGAAGGACCACAGTGTCTCGATAGTGGGGGGGTGGGGTGTGGGGGTGTGGAGGAGATAGATGGAAGGCTAAGAAGGCATAGCCCACCCTCTACTTAATTGTTTGGCTTGTTGGCAGACCTAGTAAAGCCTGATAAGTCATTTTCTTCACAAGCTTTTCTTTCTATAGAGGTCCCCGTTACGTTATTGTATCTGTAGGGGTGGCATTTTAAATCGAAAAACCGAAAAATCGCAAAAACCAACCGACAATTTACCGCAATGAAACCGCAATCGCGGTAAACCGAACCGCATTTGCGGTATTAAGAACCGAACCGCATTTGCGGTTACGGTTGCGGTATTTGATTTTCAAAACTTGCGGTTACAGCAAACCGCAAAGTATAGCCGCATGGATGATGATGTTGAATTCTACAAGGAAATGGAACATATGACAACTTGTAAGTAATTACTTTATTTATGCTAATGTTATTTATGCTTCTTCTTATAATAAAATGTACTAAACTATGTTGTTTTATTTGTAGATAACATTGGTGCTCAAACAACACAACGGGGTTCTTCAAATCCACTCACCACCAACACTTGAGTTTGTAACATTGGTGCATTGCATTTTCCTTTTAGTTTGTAACTTTAATTAACTTTGAATTTGATTTTTCTTTTTTGTTGTAACTTTAATTCATTTTGCTTTGCATTTTCCTTTTGATTTTTAACTTTAAAGGATTTGGAATTGGAATGCTTGAGAAGTTTAACTTTAATTAGAATGCTTGGAATTGTAACTTTAATTTTCTTAGGTTGTAAACGCTTGAGAAGTTGAGGAGATTGTGAATTTATATAACTTTAATTAACTTTGAGTTGGATTTTTCTTTTTGGTTGTAACTTTAATTCATTTTGCTTTGCATTAATTCTTGGAATTGTAACTTTAATTTTCTTAGGTTGTGAATGCTTGAGAAGTTAAGGAGATTGTGAATTTATTATATACTTGAGAAATTGAGGTTGTGTATTTATTTATTTAGGTTGTGAATTTATATTTTTGTGAATGCTTGAGAACTTGCGGTTTTAAACCGCTAATTCGCGGTAACCGACCGCATTTTGCGGTTTACCGCAATACCGTAAACCGCAAAACGCGGTCGGTTTGCGGTTTCAAAAATCACCAAACCGCAAATAGTCGGTCGGTTTGCGGTTTGAGTAAATATTCGCGGTTACCGAACCGCAACCACCCCTAATTGTATGTGTGTTTGAGAGAGAGAAACTGTAGAACAGTAGAAAGATAGTTTGTGTGTTTTATTATTATTTTAAATATATAAGTGATAGATTAATGTAAATCTACGGGGAGAGGAATTCGAACTTATGTAAGGGGGAAAACTCACTATCCTGACCAACTTATCTCATTGAATTTGATTCCATAGTTAATTTACTCAGTCATTTGATGTCAATTTATCATTAATAGACCCGTTTAGTGACTCGGCCATTTAACTTGAGTTGTCTATAATAGAGTGGAGTGGGGTTTCCTTGAAGCTATGCTTCAGAGGTTGGGCTTTAGTGATTGATGGGTGGAACTTATCATGGACTGTATGTCCACTGTTACCTATTCTATCCAGGTTCGGGGGGCGGTGACGGGCATGATTGTGCCGACAAGAGGGCTTAGGCAAGGCGACCCCCTCTCGCCTTATATGTTCTTAATATGCGCGGAAGGACTATCTACCTTGTTATCCTGTGCTCTCAGAACGAAACAAATCAAGGGAATTTCAGTGGCTAGTGGAGCTCCCACTATTTCCCATCTCTTTTTCGCTGATGATAGTCTGCTTTTTTGTGATGCTCATTTATCTAATTGTGCAAATTTGCTTCATATTCTCATATTGTGGCCTTTGGCCAAAAAATTAATTTTGACAAGTCTGCGGCATGTTTCAGTCCCAAGACAAATCCTATAATGAAGCAATTGATTTCATAGATGCTTGGAGTGCGGATTGTGGCTTGCCATGAACGCTACCTCGGTTTGCCCACGTTAACTACTCGAAATATATCCCAAATGTTTAACCATATTCGGGAGCTCTTGTGGCGTAAGCTAAATAATTGGAACATGAAGCTCATGTCGGCTGCAAGAAAGGAAGTATTAATCAAGGCAGTTGGGCAGGCTCTTCCTACATATACAATGAGAGTTTTTCAATTGCCACAGACCTTGTGCAAAGAATTATCAGCTATGATAGCTCAGTTTTGGTGAGGGAAATCTAATCAACGAGGCATACATTGGATGGGCTAGCGAAAGTTATGTCAACCTAAAGAATTTTGAAGCTTTCAATAAAGCTTTGGTAGCGAAATAGGTGTGGCGTATTTTGGAGAAACCCAACTCTCTGGTGCCAAAGATTCTGAAGGCTTGATATTTTCCACATGGAGACTTCATGGGGGTCCCTCCGGGTCATTCTCCGTCTTTGATATGGCAATCTATTTTGTGGGGACGGGAGGTTATTGAGGAAGGACTAGCTTGGTGAGTTGGGAACGATAATTCAATTAGGATTTTCCATGACAAGTGGATTCCTAAACCGTGTACTTTTAAACCGTTGTGGAATGCAAGATTGGATTGGAATGCTAAGGTGGCTGATTTAATCACTGATTCTGGAGCATGGGATTTGGCTTTGCTAACAAACCACTTCTGTAGGGAGGATAAAAAGGCAATAACTAGCATAGATCTAGGGTCAGTCGCACAATTAGTTGACAACCAATACTGGTACTTCGAAAAAACTTGTAAGTACTCAGTTAAAACTGGATATCGGGTGGCTTTATCCCAATGCAACGAGAACTTTGATATTGGTGGCTCAGATTCCTCGGCAAGACAATCTTTTTGGAAGCAACTCTGGAAGCTTGAGGTGCCAAGTAAGATTAAGAATTTGGTGTGGAGGGCGTGTTTAGACATCTTGCCCACTGCCGTTAATTTGTATAAGAGGAAAATGGTTCAGTCCCAAGTTTGCTTCAGATGTGGCAAATATTATAAGGATGCCTGTCATGCTTTGTGAGGTTGTAAGTTTAGCAGGCAAGTCCGGAGGTGTACGGGTTTTGCTGGGCGTTTTAAAATTAGTGGAGGCTCTTTTGCAGATTTATTTGATACGGTTATTAGGGCTTGCTCATAGGTCGACTTGGAGAGGTTTATTTGTTGTGTGTGGAAGCTTTAGCAGACAAGTAATAATATGTTGCATGGGAAATCGGTTCCTCGCGTAGAAGATTTAGTGGAGAGAACTATGGAGCTATATGGAAGTTACAAATCCTGTCTGGTGCGGCCCCAGCTGTCTGGGGTGTCTCGACCAATCAAATGAGATCGACCGGCTCTGCATACCATTATTCTTAATTGTGATGGTGCTTTGGACCATGAAGGAGAAAAGAGAGGTTTGGGGGGCTGTTGTAAAGATAATGCAGGGAGATTGATATGTGGGTTTGGTTATTGATGATGGGGTTTAAAGGCTATACTCAGTTTCTGCTTTGACTCCAAAGAAGCATTGGCAATGCTCAAGGGAGCTTTGGAATGGCGGAGTAATTTGGGTAATGTTGTGGAGGATATTAGACGATTAATGGCGGATCGTGGGGTAGTTGATGTGGTGTTTCAACCTCGCGATGGAAATGGGGCTGCACATGCACTGGCCTAGTTTGGTTTGAAGAAAGGTCAACGGTTTTTTTGGGAAGATATTGCCCCCCCTTGGCTAGAGCAGGTACTAGAAAGCGATAAGATGCAGACTTAATGGTGCTTTTTTATTTTTCTCCGTTGTTTATTTGGAGGTGCTGTAGTACTCTTTTTCCTTGACCGAATTTTCCTTCTTTGGGAGTTTTATATGATAAGGTTTTAATGAGGCCACTCTCAGCCCTCCGTTTCACCAATTGATTCTATTGTAAGTGTTGATGCAAATTCAATGAAATTCTTCCCTTTGATCCAAATAAAAAACTTGAGTTGTCATTCGGTAAACTTATAAATCACCAATCTAGCATAACTATAATCCAGCATAATTATTTCAATTGAATTGCTCTGTGGTGAATTTATAATTGTTATCACTAAATCTTTATCAAATTGGACATCAATCTAAGTTCTAACATGGTAACTTTATAAGTCCTCGCCAATGGGTTCCCACCACAGCAGTGGTAGATTCCCCCTCCCCCTTATGGCACCCAAGATCGAACCCCAATGAGGTATCTTTCCTCTAATGTAAACAAAAAAACACTTTGCAAGTCCTTGATTCGAATCTTATCCAAATCTTATCCAGTTTCATGCACCAAACGGGCTTAAAGTGGGACGAACATAAAAGAGCATACATAGGCAATTGAGTGAAAACTGTATCAAAATCGCACCATCAATTATACTTCCACATAGTACAAATTAGCAGGTACAACAGCTGGTATCTTCAGCCATGTCCTGGACATAAACATCTTCTGTCCCACAACCGAGAAAAAAGAAAAGAAAAAGAATCGCCATATTTTCATGGAACTACAAGGCAAATAAGGTGACAACAAAAAATGCTAGGAAATCCTGCCAACTGAAGCTAGTCATTACAGAGTTTTTAAAATGATGTTGAAAGTGTATTTTTGCTCATCATGTTGTAAGGAAATTCCAAATCTTCTTTCTTATTGACGCCTCCCCAGGACGTTCCTCATCATCGTAATCATCGTCGCTCTCACCAACTGTGTTGTTGCCACTACCAGACTCTGGTGTACCATTATCTTCCCCACTCAACTCTGTATTTTCAACTGTTTTTGCTGCATCAGCAGCATTGCCATCAACAATGTCTTCTGGTGTGCTAAACTGTAGCACAACAAACATAAGTTACAAGGCCTTCTTCAGATGATTTCTGATAAAACCGTTACAAATAAGAAAAAACCATAAAGGTAAGGAGGGCCTTACCCTCTCTACTCGCTCTTGTGAGAATTCCACACTTTTTGAAGTTGTGACCTGCATCAACTGTGCAGTTTGCCCAGTCTCACCAGCCATCCCCAATGATGAAACAGATTCCGGATTTGGTTCTGCACCACCACCTCCAGCTTCTTCCTTCCTTCTCTTTTTCAGGTCAGCCGCAGCCACTGCTGCTGTGACTGAGCCTGCACTGATCAATGTTCATAGAAAACTTTAGAATAATCAAACATTATCTCACATGGTACATTACAGCATATAAAATGTCAACACATCACGCAAGATCAAATTTTACTTAGTTTGGACTGTTTATGCCATACCAGGTCACATGTAAAATTGTACAAATCATGTCTTCCACGGATATTTCAGTAGTTTAATAAATGACAATCAAAGTTTTATCCATGTTTAACATTTCATCTTCATTTAATTCTTTCTATGTTTAAATCTTCTCAAATTATGATCGAAAAGACCCTAATTATCAGAAAAAACCACATTCATTTTCCACACCATTAACAATTTAGAAACGAACTTATTTATTAACAATAAACCTAGTGATTTTTTTTTTTTGCTCCAGTACCAATAATTTCAGAATGACGGTTAGTAACATGTGATTCCAGGACCACCTGAATATGGTCAAGATGTAATTTGGCCTGGACAACATGGTGTATAGCTGGCACAATTAGTTATTATGGGATCTAAAGAACATTTATTTATATATTAGCCAAGAAGACCTAGACAAATAAAGTGGTTGGTAATCCATAACAAAAACAGGCCCCCTTATACGGGTCAAAAAATAGATATTCGTAAACCCTAAAAGAAAAAAGAAACAAATGGATTACCATGATAGGACTAAGCACAAATTCGACACGTCAAATCTGGACTTGGTGTAAAACCAATAATCCAAAAACTTAAAAATTGATTAGAAAGAAGGGTCCAACCATTTATATAAACATAATACTGAAAGCAAAAGGATTTACCAAGAGTTCAACCAGACTACATAAACCAATAAGGAATGTGTCTATATAGATATACAGCGTATATTATACAAAGTAGAGATACCACATCCTCAACCCAAGTTGGTCCAAATATTATGATCATGCCACAGAAACTGCAAACACTATTTTGTAATTTACTTCCAGATTAGCTGCCACTTTCATACAGACATTAAGGAACTTACGTCTTGCGATGTCTGAGATTATATCGCTGCTCTCCAGGTGCTTGCACAGAGGAAGCAATAGATTGTCGCCTCTTCCTGCGCCCACCAGCTGTTGTGACACTACCAGAACGTCCTTCGCTATCACAATCATCCTGCTCACTTTCTGTAATCCTAGAGCTCTGAGCACGCCTTCGTTTCCTTCCAATGCTACTATTTGCTTTCTCAGCAAAACTGGAATCACCCCGACTTTCCTCATGAATGTTACTACTATCATTCGGCAGCATACTTGCATTTGATGGTTCTTCCAGAGTATCTCGCAGAAAAATCTTCGCCTCTTCAACCGTTGCCTTCACTGTGCGTGTTCTTGACAGTCTGGACTTGCGTCCCCGACCTGGTTTACGCTGATAACTCTTTAGCTCTGATTGCTCAGAATCATCTGGAACATCTTTCACCTTACTGTCAATGAAGCTATGATCATCAATTGATGGAGCATACCCATCATCCACTTCTTTAGTAGTGTTATCAGATGGTAGCGGTTGAGAAATTGCGTCATTAGGCATCCTAAAAGATGGCTCAGGCTCATCTTCATGACCACTATGCCCTCTTGCTCCCTCATTAACCTGCATAGTTGATAGTGGTGGCAATTCCATCGACACTGCATCAGTAATATGCTCCATTTTTTTAATTGGAGATACTTTAGAAACCATTGACTTGCATTTGCGGAGCAAAGATGTTCCCCATCCTGATTCTGGGTATTCCAAATCAGGAGCAGATAAATCAGCCTGAGAGTTCTTTAAAAATTCGTCGCTGAGCCTCGGCAGAGAAACAGCCTCAACATGGTACATTCCAGGTACTTGGAGATCAGAAAGTACAAACTCCCTTGTCATTTCTCCACAGTCCTTGCAACTTTTAATCTTCTCAACAAAAGCAAGGAAGCGACCTCTTTCCTCAATAAGCTGTTCCCTCTGGTGCTTGATCTTCTTGCTAAGCATAGCAAGCTGATCAATGTCTTTGCGCATTTCAAGTTGGTTTACTTCCACCTGTTTCTTGTTCAGTGCAAGCTCTTCCCTTTCCTTTTCCATTCTATGCTTTTCAGATCTTAATTCTTCACTTTTCTTTTCAGCAACTTCCTTCAAGTAATTGATATTAGTATATTCTCTATCCTTCTCCTCCTCAAATGCTCTCTCCATTTCCTGCAGGTGTTTCTCCATTTCCTGCTTCCTATTCTGCATATCAACCTCAAGATCTCTTTTTCGAGACTCAAAATCTTGCACCGTTTGACTATGCTGAAATTGGGCCTTTTCAGCTATGGCAAACTGCTCATTCCTCATCTTAGCCGCAAATGATTCTTTCTCTAGATTGAGAGTGTCCAGCTCCCTCTTTATGTAATCTTGCATTGCATGTTTCTCTTCTTTCAACCTTTCTTCTTCTGTGCCTTGTAATTTTTCCAATTTTTCTTTCTCTTCAACAATTTTCTCTAGCTCTCTGCTAATTTCAGCTTTTCTCTCATCCAAATTTTCCCACTCTTCCTCAAACTTTTCCCTCAGCTGCTTCAAATCTTCAGCTTCCTTTGAAAGTAACTCATTCTGAAGTCTATATGTCTTTATTTCCTGCTGCAGTTCTGACTGCAAACGGAGGTGTTCTGACCTCTCTTCCTGAGTAATTACCAGCTTCTCTCTCTCTTCACGAATTTGCAGCTCCAGTTGAACATTTTCATCCTTTATCTTCTGAATTTCATCTTTAAGATTCTGAAAACTCTCTAAATCAGCAAGTACTTGTTGCCTTTCCACCTCTAACATTTCCTCATTAACTTTGAGGGTTTTCTCGTTCTCTTTCAAAAATTTTGACTTTGTTTCAAGTTCCTTATTTTTCTCCTTCAGCCTCTCTGATTTCTCAAGCAATGCTTGCTCTTGCTTTAACAACTTTTCTTCCCTGTGGTTGATTTCCAATTCCTTCTGTTCCACCACTTCTACCTTGCCACTCAGTTCCTTGTCAAGAGATTTCCTCCTTTCTTCCATTTCCAACTCAAACTCCTGCATTTTCGTATTGAAAAGGGCCCTTTGCTTGTCAAGCACCTGTTCAATCTCCGCCTGTAACAAACCATAGATATACAAGGTGTCAGACTTCTAGACAAATTGTGTAAAAATAAACACTCAAGCCCTTCTAAACCACAAAATTGCACCACATCAATTTTTGCACTCCAACTTCTTTTTCTGTTCATTTCCTTTGAGACTTAAAAAGCAAAGGAGTTGGGACTCACATTTTCTCGTGAACTTAGTTTTTCCTCCAATTCATGTAATTCCTTCTCCTTCAACTCCAAGATCTTTCCCACAGAATCAGCTTCCTGCGACCAGATAAACATAACAGGAGAGTAATGAACAAAACTGCAATTGTACTTGTTGAGAAAAAGAAAAAACTCATCTAGACAAAAGACGCACCTTTTCCTTTGATACTAAGTCAGCTAGTCGTTTATTCACATCAGCTTTCTTTTCTTTCAGTATAGTGTTTGAAAGTTCAATTTTCTTTTGCACCTCATCAAGCTCTTTCTCCTTTTGTTTCATTATGAAATCATTTTCATTTGCTTTTTCCTCTTTCTCATTCAGAATTCTCCGAAGCTTGCATAGCCTCTCTTCCCCTTCTTGTAGCTTCCTCTCCCATTCTTGCAAGTCTTCCCTTTGTTTGTAAAAAGTTTTCTTATGTGCCTCTCTCCTGATAAAGAACAAGTCAGGTTTAATTTTAAAAGTCAAAAGCTCCAAAAGAAATTAAATAGCATGATTGGTAACACAATGATTCTCAAAAATACAAAAATAAAAAATAAAAACATAGACCATAATGATTGCATGCATAGTGCACACTCTGTATTAACATATGTCAAATGAGTGCCTGAAATAAATTTAATTGAGACGGTGTAAACTGACTAACTCATAAGTGACACGATGTCTCACATTCAACAAAAGGGCAGAGCAACTATATATGTTAGGAACATCATATGCTAGTATCGTGGGCATAAAGCACAGCTATATATGTTAGGAACGTTCATATCCAAAATGCAAGTATCATGGGCATAATGCATACTCTGCACTTAAGGAAAGGTGCTCCCTTCGAAGCACACTTTCACGTGCCTCAACCTCTTGCAATCTCATCTCCAACTCTGTACTCTTTCTGTTGACCTCAGCAATGTTGGCTTCAGCAGCAAGAAACTTTGCATCTGTCTCCAACGATTTTTCTTCAATTCCGACAACTAATGAATTTGCATCAGCCAACTTTGCCTCAGACTTGAGCTTTATTTGGGCGTGCTCCTCATGCATTTCACGCAAAGCTTTTTCCAGCTGCAGTGAATGAACACATCCATATCAATAATTCTAACCCAAACAAAAAATTGCATACAAATTGACTAACAAGAAGTGGCAAGAAAGTGCATCTTGACACACAAGTACCATAAAAGTCCGGTAAATTGAAGATATAAAATTGTATAAATGCAGCTTGACATACCTCGGCTACACACTGCTTCTCAGCAACCAATACTTTCCTCAAATTCTCTTCTCGCTTCTCAACTTCAGATATTGAAATTAAGTGTGCAGACTGTTCTCTTTTAAGAATCTCCTGAGTTTCAGCCAAAGCTTCCCCAATTCTTCATGCTTTAAAGCCCACTCTTTCTTCTCAATCAGGAGAAGCCCCATGTTATACTGGTAATCATAAAGCTGCCCAACAACAAATACTTCGTGAGATATTAGAAAGCTAAAAAATTTGCAAAAATATAAAAATTTAGTGCAAGACTTGTTTTGTACTGGTAATAAAAAAGGCACGCATACTGCCCACAATCTTGCAAAGGATTTTAAAAAACACATTATCAAAATAACCCAGTGGCTAACCTCTTTTTGCAGCTTAGAGACCTTGTCGGCGAGCGCTTGGCGGTCCTTGCGCTCCATAGCCGCCTCGTTTAGCAATCCAACCTCCTTAAACCTCCTCCAATCGTCCATATCGCCCGTGTCAAAATCCGGAGTCGTTTTGGGTCCACTTTCGCTCAGCGAACCCAATGGCGGCGGCGGACCGTCCACAAACGCCACCGCTTTACCCTTCCCAGCGGTCCTAGGGTTCGAAACGACGGCGCCGCTCCTCGGCGTCAGTGATTGGGCATTTAACGCCTTCCTCTGGGGCGTGAACATCATTATTGTCACGACAAAACCCTAATTCCGTTCCCAAAATACTCGCAGAATTGGGTTCATAAAAGGATAAAATATTGCAGACTAAAAATTGTGGATTTGGTTAGAACCCTTTGTTGAAGACGAAGAGGAAAGAAAAGAGGCGTGTTTGAGAGATAACGGGAAGAAAACACGACGTTATTTTTATGCCGCTTCAGATCCTGTATGAACGGTCTGGATCTAAAACTGATGACGCTCCGTTTTAAATTTTAAGGGTATTTCTGTCATTAAGATTTTAATTTGAAATTAATCCTATCGCTATATGGAAAATAACTTCTATTTCTAGGGTTTTTAACTGTAGACGTTCTTGAACTTTGCCTCGAGTTGCAATTGAGTCTTCGAACTTTTGTTTTTAAGGTAATTACATCTGTTAACTCAACAAATAGTTTCAATTGGGTCCTAGGAGCAAATTCGTTATCCCCAAATTGGTGTCCCCTCTCTAATTTATTTACACGTATCAACTAATATAATAAGGAGTTAATTATGTTAACTTTTTTATTTGACAATTTTAAAAATTAAAAAATTAAAAAATTGCCCAAACAACCCCACCTCCATCTTTAGAGCCTTCTCCATTATCGACCCTAACAACCCCACCTCCATCTTTAGAGCCTTCTCCATTGCCCACAAAAATGCAATCATGGTTATGAGAATGAGTTTTTCAAATACAAAAGCCATTCAAGGCATGACTTTAATGAACTCCAAGTTTTCAATTGTTGCGTCGATTCAGCTGCACCAAAATAGATTCAGCTGCATCCTCAACTTGTGATACTCGCAAGTGCACGAGCCGTTGGTAGTTTAGCATATGTAAGTGCGAGGTCGATCCCACGAGGATTGATGATAGATTGATTTAATTCAATTCCCTGTACAAAACAGAAATGAAAAAAAAGAAAGAAAATAAATCAAACAAGAAAGAAAGAAAAGAAATTAACTCAAGCGAATAAGTTCCCAAGTTCAATTTAGATTAACGGATTGATTCTAGCTAAAGTATGATTAAGCCATGGTGTATGGTCCTAACCTTGTGTTCCTAATTCCCTAACTTGATCATTTGTTGTCTAACCTAAATTAAGCATTAGGAACCCATTAAGCATAGAAGAACATTTTAAACAACCAAGCATGTATCTAATCCCTGTTGTCGAATGTCCATACATACTCTTCATATTCATAGTTCAATTCGAATTAAAGCATGGTGTCTACTCTTAATTCAAACCAAGATAGCTAACATGCAAGCCTTAATGGTGATTAATCATTCAAACTAGCATATTAACTTATAAGCATAATGAATAAGAACAAAAACCATAATTGAAACTTGGAAACTACTCAAACTTGAATTGCTAAAGAAAAGAATTTACATTACAATGGAAAATTAAAAAGAACTTCGAAAAACTTAGCAAAAGGAATTTATTACAACAATTGAAAACTAGAAAGGAAAACTAAGAGAATTTGAGGGAGAGAAGGGAGGGGAGCTCTAGAGAAATGTTTGAGAGCTCCCCCCCTTGGGGTGTGTTTACAAGCTTGGGAAACCTCACTATTTATAGGCCTAAGGAAGTTGAAAATCTAAATTAAATATTGCTTTCCACTCACTTCATCAACTTCACCTAATACACCATTACATTTGAAAACAATTTTTCTTTCTTTAAACTTAGTGTTGCAACTCCCACTTTAATTATAAGACTTGAATATGCTTCACCCAACCTTCCCACAAGATAGTGCACTTCATCAACAATTTCCACTAGATAGTGCATTTCATCATGCATATGTCATGCATGACAATGCATTGCACTCTTCTTTTGGGTTCGTTTTGGGCTTGTTAATACATTCATAAAATTCTGGAAAAATATGGGTCTTCAAGCCCTTTGTCTTATCTTTCCAAGCATATGCAGCCCAACTCAAGGAAAAATCGGAAGACCTTCAAATGTCATTTGTGGCCCAGTAACGCAGATGCTGCTAGAGCTGGCAAACGGGTCGTTTTTGCGGGTTACGGGTCGTGTTCGTGTCAACCCGTTATCTTAACGGGTGGACACGAACAAGACCCGTTAGCTTAACGGGTCAGAAACACTAGACCCAAACACGACCCGCACAATTTTGCGAATAACACGACACGACCCGTTATGGCTAATGGGTCGTTTTTCACCCGTTTCACCCGCTTAACCCGTTTCACCCATTTAAAAAATAACAATATTTTTTAACAAATTATTAAATGAAAACACCTCAAATTAGAGATATAATAGAAATAAAGCTGAAATCCTTTAAATAAGTCTTACACATTAGACATTGGCAAATAAAACAACTCTTAGACAATGTGAGTTTCAAATTAATCTCAATTCAAACAAGTTTTAAATAAAATGTTAAGGAGAAAAGGAACAAATTTAGAGCCTCGACCATGAACCTAATCTCAAAACTTGAAGGTCCTCCATGTCCATGATCTCAAAATTGCAACTTTAACCAAATATGCAATCTCACTGTAAGGAAACAAAAAACACAACAGCCAAATATGGGGAAAAAAATAAAATTATGGAGGGATACAATATGAATAAAATATCAATTATTTATTGTTACCTTTCATCAATCTTCAAGGGAAATGCTATTGGAACATTGTCCTGATCTAGTTTCTTCACAAGTAAGATTGAAAATATCTTCAGTAAGACTTTCCACTTCGGCACTTCCTTCATCTATTGCTAAGCATTGAAAAAATAAAAATTACAAAGAATTCACATAATGGAAAAACATAAAAGAAAAAAAAATAGCTACTAGTATTAAGTTATATAAATATTACCTCCATTTCCAAAAAGCCAATCTCGAGTGCACAACAAAGCTTGAACAGTTTGAGGTAATAATGAACTACGATATTGATCTAATACTCTTCCGCCAATACTAAAAGCCGATTCCGATGCAACGGTAGAAATGGGAATTGTTAACACATCCCGAGCTAAATGTGAAAGTATTGGATAATGAAAATGCTCCATTTGCCACCAAGAAAGAACATCTATATCTTGCTTTCTATCTAGTCTTTCCTCATCCAAATACTTATGCAATTCATTTTTCTTACATGAACTTGAACCATTTTTGTAACTATTATCAAAATCCTACACCATACAAAATCAAAACACAATTATTAGTTACATGCAAATATACAATATGAAACAATACATAAATAAAATAATAAGAAATAATTTGAATTTACCTCAAGAATGGTGTCTCCACCTTCATTGTGACTAGTTGTCTCATTCGTTGGAAAACTTGCATTAAGAATAGGAGATAAAGTTTCCATGTACACATGAAAAAGGGAAGTCAATGTGTCTGTAACACCCTTGAATTCTCGAGAATCCTTACCATGAAGCTTGGTATAAGCCCACTCTACAAAATGCAACTTGTAACGAGGATCCAAGATAATTGCAATTGCAAGAATTAAACTGTACTCTGACCAATACTTCTCAAACTTCATGCTCATATTAGTTCCTATCTTGTTCATGAAAATATCATCATCTTCAATGGCTGCCTTGATTTGGTGTTGGATTATGAAGATCTTAGGGAAGAATAAATTTGATGTGGGGTACTTTGTTCCAGAAAATAAGCATGTCACTTCATAAAAATACCCCAAAAACTTGGAAATCTTCTCTACTTTAATCCACTCTTGGGGAGAAGGGCAACTACTAAAATTGGAATCAATCAACCCTAAATTAATAAATGCACGATGATAGAAAAGTGCACTATCAAGCATGGTATAAGTTGAATTCCATCTAGTAGGGACATCTTGTCTCAATCCTCTCTTACTACCCACAATCCCTACTTGTGCAACACAATCGTAGAATTTTTGTTTCCTTGCCTCGGATCCCTTTATATACTTGACACATTCCCGAATCTTTGTCACTGAAGAATCAATTTCTTTAAGTCCATCTTGGACTATCAAGTTTAAAATGTGGGCACAACAACGCACATGAAAAAACTTACCACCCATCAATAGAAGAGATCTAAAGTTCAATTGATTTGTCAAAATATCAACAAAAGCAGTATTTGCAGAAGCATTATCAAGAGTAATAGAAAACAACTTCTTCTGAATCCCCCACTCAATTAACAATGTATTGATTTTTTCAGATAATGCAACACCAGAATGTGGAGGAGGCATATGACAAAAGTTGATAATTCTTTTTTGTAATCTCCAATCTTTATCAACAAAGTGGGCAGTAAGAGCAAGATAACCATCAGTACATAGAGAGGTCCATAAATCTGATGTTAAACAAATTCTTCCCTGAACTGAGCTTAACAAACTTTGAAGTTTTTGTCTTTCACTTTTAAACATCCTCAACACACATGCCTTAACAGTATTTCTACAAGGCAACTTAATATCCGGCGAGACATAAGCAAACAAAGCCCTAACTCCCTCATATTCAACAAAGCTAAAGGGCAAGTTATGTTTTATGATTGCCTCTATTAACAAGTTACGAAATCTGATATGATCAAATTTAGGGGAACGCAATCCAGATGATGACATAAGTAATTGTTTCACATCACCATGTGGTTTCTTAAGGCAATTTTTAGCATGATTCAACAAATTTCCAGTCCCACACTTACTATCACACACATAAATTGTCTCACAATTTTTACATTTAGCACGCCTTTTTTTATCTTCTCCAAGAGGCAATAAATCAAATGTTTCCCAAGCAGAAGATCTCAATTTTCTCTTACCAATATTGATGCCTCTAGGCTTTTTGCTTCTAGGGCTTGACTCTTTATCTTCTACATTTGCAGCACTTGTATCCTCACCCATTGAAACATCAATAGACTCCTCATCTGTGAGTCTCATACCTTGGGTACTCTCTGTAACATCCATGAGCTTCAAAAGAAAAAAAAAATGGACATAAATTCAATATCAATTACAGTAATATAAAACTCACGGATGGAGTGTTTCAAGAATCAAAATAATAGCCTAGTGTGCAGCTAATCAATCATTATCATACCCATTGAATATCCAAAAAAACAAAAAAGAGAAGATAAAATACTTGTATAGAAAATTCATCATATCCACTAAGATATTTTACGATATCTCCACCAAAATATTTTATGATATCTCAATCTTGAGTTGCAATTGTTAATTAGTTTTTTTGATTAGCAAGTCTTCATCTAACGGGTTTTTGAGTTGCAATTGATTAACATCTTCTTCTCCACCAACAGAGCAAAATAAATTTAATATGCAATCTCACCAATTATGCCTTCTTCTCCACCAATAACATCTTCTCCTTCTTCAAAAACCCATATGCACGTTATTTTTTTTTGTCAAAGTGGACTTTCATTTATAAGTAAGCCCAACATAGCAACTAAAACAAAACAACAGAAGGCAGCCGCCATGATCATCCCTGCAACAGGAGAAGCAGCAAGCAGACAACTACACACCAGGGCAAAAACAAAACAACAAACTTCCACACCAACACAACAAACAACCTCCCTAAATCCATTGGAACAAAGCCTTAAAATTGGAAAACCAAAAAACCCCAATAACACAACAAACCAGCCCGTAGCCAGCAGAACCAACAAGAACCAATTCGTGGAAGGTGGGAAATTGCCACCGACTCTCAAAACTGGGAGAGAGGCAGAGCACAGCAGAGAGGGTTTTTTTTAGAGACCTACCCATATGCACGTTTTAAGTCATGTTTTTATGTGTTTCTTGGCTAAAAAAATTGACAGAAACAGAACCATTTGAATTGATTAAGTTGACAGATGAGATTCATAAAAACCATGATAGAAATTATCAAACATAATTAATTTCTGGTAAAATATTATGAGAGAGAGAATCACCTTATGAAATTGCAGATTCATACCTTTTTGTTGGAGAAGAGGAAAGGTGATCTTGATGGTTTGGTTTGGATGTAGAGAGAAAGAGAGAGCTTTTGTTTCTCTTAAGACAAAGACACAGAGTGACGGCGGCTGAAGAGGGAATAACAGAAGCTTCAATTCAAGCTAGGTTATTTTAGAACAAAAATTACAAAAATACCCTTGCTCTTAACGGGTTAACGGGTGATTCGCGAAAAATACTGACCCAACCCGTTAGCTTAACGGGTGACTAACGGGTCCACCCGTTTTCAACCCGACCCATTAAGCTCAACCCAAATACTGTTATTTTCAATCGAATTCGTGTCGTGTTAACGGGTCGTGTGCGATATTGCCGGGTCTAGATGCTGCCGAATTTTGACCTTGAGCTACTAAATTATTGATAACTTCCTCTAGAATACTCAGAATCATGAACCGTAAAATGCTACGGAAACTAGACTTCCGTATCTTTCCAATGATGTATAGCTCATTATCTGGTTCTTCTTGAGCAAGTACAGGTTAATCCATGAAATTGAATGATCTGCAGACACCGTTTTGGGCTAATTTGTCTCCAAAATGCATTAAATGAGTCTCAAGCTTATTATACTGAAACAAACACAAAACTTATTAAAAGCACAAGTTTAACTCAAAAACATAACCAAATCATAAGTTAGAAGGGTACAAAATGATATGTAATTATGCACCGATCAAATACCCCCAAACCTAGATTTTACTAGTCCTCGAGTAAAACAAAAGGAAAACAAAGATAAAAACAAAACGAGAAGTTTATTAGACCACTTTCGTAGGTAACTCGATTGCATTGAGCGCATGTAACAAGCCTTTAAACCTGTAGGCATCCCTAGTAGGAGGAGTTGTGTCTCCTGAGGGTTTAACAGTTACGATACCCACAAACGTTTTACTGACTCAACAAAAACAAAAAAAAAAAAAAAAAACAACAAAAAAAATAAAACTCAACATGACTCAAAGGTTTTTACAAAAAAACCTAGGTTTGGATATTATTTACAAGGTGGCAATGTTCAAAACACAACATGCTCAAAATGTAGTAGTGTGATAGCCAAATGCAACAAATTCTCAATCTTAGTTTTCACACAACTTCAAATATCATACCAAGCACAAATTTTACTTCAAGTCTCACCAAAGTTTTCCTCTTACAAATGAATCACTCAGAGAAGGGTTATAATGCATCACTCAGTTATAAACATGAGAATTGAGTTAAACCAGAAGGGACCTAACTCAGATAAAACGTTGAAGAACTTGCATTAATATGATCTCAAGA
This sequence comes from Prunus salicina, assembly GCA_020226455.1. Taxonomy (NCBI): domain Eukaryota; kingdom Viridiplantae; phylum Streptophyta; class Magnoliopsida; order Rosales; family Rosaceae; genus Prunus; species Prunus salicina. The sequence continues at coordinate 36,710,511 of CM035341.1, forward strand.
AGGATGCCAAACACTTAAAAGTAAGAAAATGGATGCAATTTAACCACATGACATTTAAGATCAATTGAGGTCTTTAACATAGGTTGTAATGGGGCCAAGGGTGTAAGGTGAGTAAGAAATGAAAGGTATGGATAAAACAAAGTCTAAGGAACTCAACATATAAGAGTGTAAAATAAAATTTTTTTTTTTTCTTTCAAGACTTCGAATCATCACAATGAGATTTTTTTTTTTTTTTTTTTTACAAGATCAAACCTCCTTATACTCCCTTATTGAACAACCATTAATTTATTTTGAAGGCCCAAACATGGATTTTCAATTAACCACCACTTATTCACAACTCTTTTTTTTTTTTTTTCTTTTTTTTTTTTTGGAAATGTAATGCCCCTTCCCAAACTTAGCATGAAAACACATCTTAATTAAAGCTCATGAGTTCCTTAGAAAGGTAAATATTTGTTTTTCAGGCTAAGGTAAGGAAATCTAATTGGTTAAATGAAAGAAAAGGTTTACAAGTAGGCTCAAAATGGTTGACAATGGAAAATCATGCTTAAGCATGCATACGGTTAGCTTGAAAGGCTCAAACGATCCAAAGAGGGCCTAAATATCATTTCTTAAATGTCATGAAATCAAATTGCAAAATAATGAATGACTTTTAAGTGTTCAACCAAATCAATGAATAATGAGATCAAACAACAACTTTGATGACAAGAAAATAAGAGTATGTGTATAACACTCATGAATTGAAGTATAAGGCTCAAAAGCTCACTTTATATGGTTATATAAGTCTAATTTATGCTTGATACAATTCTTTAGATCATGCAAATCCTTTAATTGGGAAAATACGAAACAAATGGCAAGTGCAAAGAGGGTTTCAAACATATCATGCTAGAACAATGCCAATTTTTCTTTTTTTTCTTTTTTTTTCAATTTTTTTTTTCATAAGAAAATTGAAATACAATTTGAACAAAAAATCAAGTGAACGAAAATTGGAAATACAAATGAACAAAAATTGAAAATACAAATCAAATGAACAAAAAATTAAAATTGAAAACACAAATGAAAAAAAAAATGAAATACAAGTGAACAAAACTTGAAAACCTCCATTAATACCCCCATACCTGAATTGGACATTGTCCACAATGTGAAAGCATATAAGAAAACAGAAAACAGGGGTTAAGGGTAACCTGGCACTGCATGGTTCATCCTTCAAACATAGCATTTCTCAAAATGCTATCGATGGCTGAGCTCACCCATGGCTCTTCTTCTGACTCACTTTCCGAAGGATCTGAAACAGACGAATCATATAGGGCTTCATCTATCATCAACTCATCCATCTGCTCCACGAAGTCTCGGAGCCTTGTGGTCATATACCCTAACTGGAAGTCAAACTTGTTAAGCACACTTAAGTAAATATCAAACTCAACTCGGATGTTACCTGTACAATACATATGACTGCTCAACACAACAGTTCTTGCCACAAACCTCCTATCTAGCAGATATACCCTCCAAGTATCTAGACAATGTGCCAGCCCCGCAAGTTGCATCTCTTCTAATCCACAATCCAGATCCCAATTTGGAATCATGTCTTCAATTTTCTCTATCACCCTACCTCTATGCAACAGAAAGGCATCTAAGGTAACTTCTGAGGGATCCATGGCAAATACAACCACGAGCACCTCAATCACCTCAAACACCCGTTGCATAATGGTTTCCTTTCCCTTAGGATCTTCTGGTGGGATAGTTGGCAGTGAGCTCAACAAAACCATTGGGCTAGGCACCTTCACCATGCTCAATTCGGATTCCTCCTCCTTGAGCTTTCCACCGATGGCCTCCTGGAGTTTCTCCATTGACAAGATCTACAATAAACAACAATTTGGAGAAGGTATGGTTCGGGAGGAAGAGGAAGTTGAGATGTTCAGGGGTTAGAGGGCGGCTAGATTAAATGAAAGATAGAGAGTTAATTTTAGGGTTAATGTGGGTAGTGTTTCAGTGTTTGGCAGTCCACAATAAGTTAAAATCCAGCCACTAATAAACATTTACAAAAATTAGTATTTAAATATAAAAAAAAAACACTAATATAAAAAGAAATAAAAAAAAATTAAAAATAAATAAATAAATAAATTTCAAATAATAAGAAAAAGAAAGAGAAGGTTTTTTTATATATATTATATTATATTTTTTTAATTTTTTAATTTTTTAAATTATTATTATTATATATATATATTTTTTTTGAATAAAACACACGAATATACAAGTGACTCATGGATTACCAATTAAGAACCTCAGAAAACACAGCCAGGGGATCCGGGAAGTTTGGAGAGGTCACAATGGTCCCGCTTAAAACCCAAACTTCTTAGACACCGAAGGTGTCGCCTATAGAACTCCTAGACACTGTATTAACAGAGATGCTTATTGGAGTTACCATAAGTCAACTCATATGAAAAATCTTTTTTTTTTTTTTAAAATTTAAATTTTGTATAAAAAGAAATATAAACTTAAAATAATAAGAAAACAAATTAAGAGAAAAGATTAGAATGCTCCCCCTTGAAGCAATTAGGTCGAGCATAGATGTATTTGGAGGTCGTGACTTCTCCTACTACTCCACACTTCTCATCATGATTGGAGTTGCATTTTCTCACCTTTTTTATTTAGCTATCTAAATTGCTAAAACAAACACAAACAAAACTTGAAAGAGAATTAAAAGGATTAGGACATAAAAACTAAAATGAAAAGAAAAAAAAAACAAACAACACACATCTAATTCCATGCTTCAAAGTAATTTTTTTTTTTTTGGTGTTGTGTAAGCCAGGACTTAAACCCAGTTCTCTTGCTTGTTAGGCAATTGTCCTGTTCCGTTGGACTACAAACACAACTTGTCAATTAACATCATTAATTTTAAAACATGAAAGTGCCTAGGAAGACATGAAAAGGAGAAAAAAAATAAAAAAAAAATAAAACAAGTAGGGAAAAGAAATAGAACCAAACTATGTTGCCAATCCCCGGCAACGGCGCCAAAAACTTGTTGCGTCGATTCAGCTGCACCAAAATAGATTCAGCTGCATCCTCAACTTGTGATACTCGCAAGTGCACGAGCCGTTGGTAGTTTAGCATATGTAAGTGCGAGGTCGATCCCACGAGGATTGATGATAGATTGATTTAATTCAATTCCCTGTACAAAACAGAAATGAAAAAAAAGAAAGAAAATAAATCAAACAAGAAAGAAAGAAAAGAAATTAACTCAAGCGAATAAGTTCCCAAGTTCAATTTAGATTAACGGATTGATTCTAGCTAAAGTATGATTAAGCCATGGTGTATGGTCCTAACCTTGTGTTCCTAATTCCCTAACTTGATCATTTGTTGTCTAACCTAAATTAAGCATTAGGAACCCATTAAGCATAGAAGAACATTTTAAACAACCAAGCATGTATCTAATCCCTGTTGTCGAATGTCCATACATACTCTTCATATTCATAGTTCAATTCGAATTAAAGCATGGCGTCTACTCTTAATTCAAACCAAGATAGCTAACATGCAAGCCTTAATGGTGATTAATCATTCAAACTAGCATATTAACTTATAAGCATAATGAATAAGAACAAAAACCATAATTGAAACTTGGAAACTACTCAAACTTGAATTGCTAAAGAAAAGAATTTACATTATAATGGAAAATTAAAAAGAACTTCGAAAAACTTAGCAAAAGGAATTTATTACAACAATTGAAAACTAGAAAGGAAAACTAAGAGAATTTGAGGGAGAGAAGGGAGGGGAGCTCTAGAGAAATGTTTGAGAGCTCCCCCCCTTGGGGTGTGTTTACAAGCTTGGGAAACCTCACTATTTATAGGCCTAAGGAAGTTGAAAATCTAAATTAAATATTGTTTTCCACTCACTTCATCAACTTCACCTAATACACCATTACATTTGAAAACAATTTTTCTTTCTTTAAACTTAGTGTTGCAACTCCCACTTTAATTATAAGACTTGAATATGCTTCACCCAACCTTCCCACAAGATAGTGCATTTCATCAACAATTCCCACTAGATAGTGCATTTCATCATGCATATGTCATGCATGACAATGCATTGCACTCTTCTTTTGGGTTCGTTTTGGGCTTGTTAATACATTCATAAAATTCTGGAAAAATATGGGTCTTCAAGCCCTTTGTCTTATCTTTCCAAGCATATGCAGCCCAACTCAAGGAAAAATCGGAAAGACCTTCAAATGTCATTTGTGGCCCAGTAACGCAGATGCTGCCGAATTTTGACCTTGAGCTACTAAATTATTGATAACTTCCTCTAGAATACTCAGAATCATGAACCGTAAAATGCTACGGAAACTAGACTTCCGTATCTTTCCAATGATGTATAGCTCATTATCTAGTTCTTCTTGAGCAAGTACAGGTTAATCCATGAAATTGAATGATCTGCAGACACCGTTTTGGGCTAATTTGTCTCCAAAATGCATTAAATGAGTCTCAAGCTTATTATACTGAAACAAACACAAAACTTATTAAAAGCACAAGTTTAACTCAAAAACATAACCAAATCATAAGTTAGAAGGGTACAAAATGATATGTAATTATGCACCGATCATCAATCCCGAAGACCAATTTCAAGCTCAAGTTCATCATCATCTCCAAATAGATAAAGACCAAGAAAAGCCTGGGATGAATTGTAGAGAAATTGAAGCCAACAAAACAAACAAACTCAACGATCTGCAGCCACAATTCGACTTTTAGGAAGGATTAAGCTATCAGAGGCAAAACCCCAAAACTCATAAACCCCCAAGCCCAACGTCACCATACAACCACCCTCGTTCGCACCCGAGATCTAACCCAGCCTCCCCTGAGACCCATCTAAATCCTCTCTATCTCTATCTCTCTCTCTCTTTCTCTCTATCTCTCTCTCTCTCTCTCTCTCTCTCTCTCTCTCTCTATGCAAATTCAAAAATTGAAAAAAGAACAAAAATTCGAACACTTTGCATCTTGGGGGGATGGGGGTTACAGGTGGGTTCTGGGTTCTGCTAGTTGAGAGATGGGGGGTGGGTTGTAGGTTGGGTTGGGATTTGCGTTTTGAGGGGGGGGGGGAAGATAAGGAGGAGGGGGAATGGGTTGTGGGAGAGGAGAAGGAGAGAGAGAGAGAGAGAGAGAGAGAGAGAGAGAGAGAGAGAGAGAGAGAGAGAGAGAGGGGATTTGGATTTGGATTTTTTATTTTTAAGTTCATTTATTTATTTAATTATTATTTTTTCATTTTTTAAACTGTTTTAATTAAGATGGACTGTTTTAGCCTTCAACTTAACGGTCAAATTGACAGAAGGACTCAATTGGAACATATGAGAGAGTTAGATGACCTAATTGCCTCAAAACAAGTTCGGAAACCCAATTGCAACTCGAGGTAAAGTTCAGGGACCTCTACAGTTAAAAACCTATATTTCTATACATATATGAGTTTAGGTTGGGAGTTTCTAAGTTGAGATCTTTTTTAGTATTGGGAAGAGAAGTACGACTAGTTGATGGATAAGATTCGTCATGTCCAGCTCTAAATTTTTGGGTTTGGGCCAGGCTCGGATGGGTTCTTGTAGGATTTTTGCATTTTTCGTCTCAGGTCGAAATTTGAAAGGGATCAGCTCGAGCCCGCTTATAGAGTCGGGCCTAAGTGGGCTTTCTGGGATGGGTTAGGTCACCCACGGGCCATCCATTGCCTTTCTATTTTCGCCTTATATTGCATTGTCTTATTTCCATTCGAAACATTTAGGAGGGTGTTTTCAATTGAGATTTTAATGGATTGTTTTGAAGTTAAAAAGTACAACGGTATTCAATTAGGATTTTTAAGTAATCAATAAAAGTATGGTGATATTCAATTAGTATTTTTAAATAATCAATACAAGTCCGGTGGTAGTCAATTAAGACTTTTAAAAGATAAGAGAAAGTATTGTGGTATTAAAAAAAACTTATTCATTTTAATGTATTTCATTAAATGGTGTATTGTGTGAGACTTTTGAGTGTGTAATATATATACCAAATCACACCCTCCTATGCCTGATTCTTATATAAACTCTCATACTTTTTCCCCCACTATTTTTTCATGCTTTTTACGGTAAAAAAAAATAAAAATCATAAGAGAGATGATAAAAGGCCCACATCACAGCACACTCCCCCTTCTTCTTTCTTTCCCTCTTCCCTTTTTTTTTCTTTCTTTCCTCATGCTCTCCCTTGACCCCTTTTTCTCCTCTTTCCCGCACTCTCCTCTCTCCCTCAATGTACAGTAAATAACCACCATTTTTTCCCCAGAAAAACAACCACCATTTTTTTCCCCAGAAAAACAACCACCACTTTTTTTAATACGGCAGAGTGATTATTATTGGTATTGTTAGGGGTAAACAACACCATCCCTTCAAACAATGAATCCATCTCATCTTCCTCATATGATTGGTTGCCCCTAAATCCAAAACTAAAATCTTCCAAATCCAATAAACCACCAAATTATGAATCTATCAAAATTTGACAAAAGAAAATACAAAATTGCTTGCTCTTAGTCTTAGTCGTAATTTCAAAGCTCAAAGCTTGCCTCTTTGATTTTTGATTGGTGTGGCTGGTTGGTTACTAGTACTAGTGTGCTGCAGAAAAAGAGATTCTAAGAAGGATGAGGCAGACAACATTTAAGGGTGGTGGTGAGCATACACCTTTGGTTAATGTGGTGAGCAAAAATGCTCCCATAGAAATATAAAGTAAAATCATGTAATTGTAATCTATTAAAATCATAAGTAAAATTATGTAATTGCAATCTATTAAAATCATAAGTAAAATCATATAATTACAAATCTGTTTGAAAATCATTACATTAAAATCATGTAATTACAACATGTTAAAATCTCAATTGAATACACACACCTTAAGTAAATGTCTTGTTTTTTGACTTTGATTTTCTAGTATTTTTAATTGAATCCAAATGAGGGATACTTTATTATTTACATTGTAAACTTAAGTAAATGGAATAATATAAAAATAAATTAAAGTAAAAGACAATACATTTACTTAAATGTTTATAATGGAAATAAGGCAATATAAGGCAAATGAGCGGGTCGGGCCATGAATGGACCTAGTCAGGTCGGGTCAGAGGTTTCAAATCATAAGCCCAAATTCTACCAAAACTTAGAACAGGCCGGGTGAACGGGCCTAACCATTAGACCGGGTTTAACTTTGGCCCATCAAACCTCAGTCTATCCACTTCGACCTGCATGACACGGGCCAAATAATACTCCCTATTGGTGAATGAGTTTTTGACTTGAAAGATATCACCAACGATAATATCTTCCACATTGAATTTTTATGTTTTTTTGTCAAAATCTTAGATGAGTTTTTATGTTGCATCTACATAAAAAATCAATTGTTAAAAAAAAAAAAACACTTATACCTATTTTTATGGTTTAGAATAAGAAACTTTAAAAGTTGAATAGTTTACTTTATAAAATGCTCAATATAAAAATAAAATAAATGAAAAAGAATTCTTTGTACATGCATTTTGTGTGTATAACCAACAAATTAAAAGTTATAGTGATATGTTTACTTTCATGGAACTAATTATTCCTATAAAACAAAAGGAACTAATTATTAAAATTATTTTGATGCAGGACTTCTAATAAACATGAGTACTAAAATTATTTTACTCTCAATTTATCATATATTTACTAACACATGCGAAATCAAAAGTTTATGAGTTATATGCTACAATACATAATCCAATGCCTAAAACTTCGTGAATTCTATTGATAAAGGTGAGGTGTTGATCCATACCCATTAATTATTCTCTCATATATTCTTAAATGGGTTTTTTCCCCCTGATTCGTGCTCGCAGTGATAATGTGTGCACTGCACAGGCAAAAGCCATGAATTATGAACATTTTAGCCAATAGACGAAATTACCCTGTTATTGTCACAGATTTCAAACTCATTCGGCCAAACTTGCATGGATAGATAAGTCATTTTAAAGTGGGGCGATTCTCAGCAGCCTAGCAAGTCACCCTTTTCAAACCCGCTGCCATTCCTCGTTTACTAGACCCACTACACTTTGGACCGCCTTCTCCTCGAATTCCAACAAAAAGACCAACAAGTCCGAGACCATCCACGTGTCTGTTTACCATTGGTTAGCTCGTCATTATCGTCAAATTACCTAAAACGCAAAAACAAAATTATATATTAAATGGGCAGATCTCCCTCTTTTCCACAAAACAGAGAACCGATAATCGCAAAGCCACCCCCAAAAGCAAAACCCTACTATCTCCCTCCCTCTGTAAATCTGCATGCGTTAGGGTTTGAAATCAGAGGCTATGGCTACGGAGACTGCTACGAGATCGAGCTCAGCGGCCGATTCGTACATAGGGAGCTTGATAAGTTTGACTTCGAAGAGTGAGATCAGATACGAAGGCGTGCTTTACAACATCAACACCGAAGAGTCCAGTATTGGGCTCAGAAACGGTACTGCTTACTCACTTGATTTGATTTATTTTTCTCAGGATTTCGTTTCGTTCATTCTTGTTTTCTATGCCTAATTTAATTTAATCGAATTGATTAAATTGTTCATTTACTAGTTTTTTTGTTGTTGGAAAAGAATGTTTATTTACTAGTTACAGTCGTCTAGATTGACTTTTTTTTGTTTAATTATTATTTATTTCAGATATTTGAAATTTTCGCTAATTATGAAATTTCTTTTAAAAACTGGCCATCAGTCACGTGTGTGTATGCAAAGTATGTGATTCAGGCATTAACGTGTGCTTTGAACTGAGTATGAAAGTATGGTTTGGCGAGGAACTAATGGTAAATTTCTGTGAAAATGTCTAACTCTCTGATAGTAAATGGTTTGTCTCTTCAATATATGTGATTGTAACTGGTTTATCTTATCGATTTTTGGTAAGGACTATATTTTTTTGTTGTTGAAATTGTTTCATTTTGTTTTGATTGAACAATTCATATTTGGCTTCCTAGTAATTTCAGTTTCCTTGATACCACTGCTGGCATCAATAAGATATCTTGAGAACGAAAAATCGTTTATAATTTTATTTTATTACAAAAACATGGTGTCCGCAGGGTTATGGAATTTATAACAGCCACTTGTGGTGCATGGTTATTTGTTCTTTTACTTATGGTTTAATCTCTGAACAGTATAATTGCATCCATTAATTTATGGTTCATTGTCATAATGCTATCAAATGGTAGAAGTGCAGGGTATCAGCATGGTTAATATATATTAATCATGCATGGAAATAAGGGTTGCATATGTTAGTTGGTGTATGGTTTTGATGTCACGTTACCTTTACCTGAAGCATGAAATGTTTATGAATAGTTTATGTGCCATGGATCATAATATGCATATAATATTTGTTAAGTGCTTTTGTTGAGATATGGGTAGATGAGCTGGTGGTGATTTGTTACTTTCTACATGGCAGTACGATCTTTTGGAACAGAAGGAAGGAAAAAGGACGGACCACAAATCCCTCCGGGTGACAAAGTTTATGAGTATATACTATTCCGCGGGAGTGACATCAAGGTATGGTTTACACAGATGCCTAAGACCCTAGGACCAGAGTCTGGTCACCAAACTTTGTTTTTCAAGACATTCACAATGAGCATTCTTTATCGAGGATTGATAATTTACCCAAAAAACCTTGAATCTCCTTTGTTTTATGATTTTAAGTTATTCAATAAAGGTATTTTTCCTCAATCTTTGGCAAGGACATTGCTTTTATTTTAATTTTAAAATAAAATTAAAATTAGAGCATGTACTGTTGCAAACTTGCAATTGTTGTTGACTACTAAGGTGTGTGAAAACTCGAGTGTTAAATATGGTGACTCTTGAATTATATGATAATAATGATATAAGATAGAAAAATTATCACAAATGTCATAATCCATGATGTGGGATGTAACTCTCTGTAATGTCATGATGTCAAATTTTGGAACTTTGTAGGCCGGAATTCATTTCTGGTTATATTTTCATGTAAATATCGAAGCCCTAAGTCTTTCATTTTTGCTTTTGTCTACAGGATTTACAGGTTAAGTCTTCTCCACCTGTTCAGCCTACACTACCACCTATAAACAATGATCCAGCTATTATTCAAGTAAGAGAAGGACGTCTCACTTTTGTGATGCATCTAGTTAACCTCTTGTAATTCTCTCTTTCTCTCTCAAACTCTTTTTACCTTTCTTGCAGTCTCACTACTCCCGCCCCGCTCCTTCAACATCGAGCTTACCTGCTCCTGCTAGTGGATCTTTGACGGATATTAATCCTCATACTGCACAGTTGGGACTCCCTGGTCCAAATTTCCAAGGTAGTTTGCCTTTATATCAACCTGGAGGCAATTTAGCGTCATGGGGGGCTACGCCTCCTCCTCCAAGTGCAAATGGTGGTGGGCTTGCAATGCCAATGTACTGGCAAGGATACTATGGCCCTCCAAATGGGCTTCCTCATTTACACCAGCAATCGTTGCTTCGACCACCACCGGGGCTATCAATGCCTTCTTCAATGCAGCAGCCACTGCAGTACCCCAATTTTAATGCCTCCTTACCTACTGGAACTTCAAACTTGCCTGATGTTCCATCGCCTTTACTTCCAGCGGCTAGTATTAGTTCTACTTCTTTATCTCAGTCAACGTTGCCAACAACTCTGCCTCCAGTGCCTTCTACAACACTAGCTTCTGAAACCTTGCCAAGCTCAATGCCTAACAAGGCACCAAGTTCTGCCCCTTCTGTAGCCACCCTTAGTGCAAATTTGCCACCTATTTCTTCTCTAACTACTTCAAGCCCAGATATAAGTACTGTTGTACCACCAATCTCTAACAAGCCTCATGCAATTTCTGGCCCAACCTTGCCTTATCAAAACATATCTCAAGCTACTTCCTCTGTTGTCGGGACATCCAGTTCTTTGCGCACAGAAACACTACTGCCTTCTTTGGTAACCCCGGGTCAGCTGTTGCAATCTGGATCTGCTGCAGTCTCTTCAACTCAATCTTTGCAAACCGCTCACAGGGATGTGGAGGTGGTCCAAGTTTCATCGTCAACCTCATCAGAACCCATAGTTCCAGTCTCGGCCGAATCTCAGCCCCCAATATTGCCATTACCACCACCTGTACGGGCTGGTCAAAAGGTGTTGTTTTGTCATACATTCATGCTCTTGGACTTGTTTGCTTTGTTTTCCCCTCCTCTTGGATGTCTATTTATATGTGGGTGCAGTAGAATATTAGATTGTTATTTAACAGGCTTATTAGACTGAATTGCTAGCATTCAGTGTAAGATGGTTGGGTTTAACTACCATACCCGATGAAAATTTCATTCATCAGCCAGGCTCTTTGTTTGAGTTTCTTTTTGTACGTGTATTTACATATCTGGGGTTGCAAATTAGATTTATGCGAAATTGCCAGCTCTGAACTAGTTTCAGGTTTTTAAATGACTGAATTGTTTAGATCTTAGAATTCGCGGTTTCTCTTATTCTCACCAACTGGATTTAGTTGAGTTGTCAGGCCAGTGGACATGTGGTCTGATCCCACATGGTCTGGGGTTTAATATCTCAAGCTACCTATCCCTGCCTCCCAAAGATTGTAGGATTTGGTGTGGGCCCCAGTTTCGAAGCCTAGTCTGCAACGCAGGCTTGGGGGGGTTTCTGTGTATTAAAAAAAGATGGTATCTCTCTCTCTCTGAGGAGGAATTTATTCACAAACTTGTGCAATAAAAAGGATGAAGTTATAACAATTTAGGACTTCAGTTCCTTTTTTTGTATTTCAATTCTATTATCTACTCTATGATCCAACGAGGTATCTGACATTGTCCCTATCTTTTTCTATATATGTATAAATGAATTCCCAGCCAAATGGAGCTCAATTCCAAAATCGCCACAGTTATACTTATAGGGGGCGCGAAAGAGGGCGAGGATCTGGGGTAATGTATTATTTACCTTTTTAGCATATGATTAATAGGGATCTTTGGATGTAGAGTAAATTTGAATCTGAGTGACAACTTAAATTTGAGTTAAAATGAGAACTTCTTGATTAGAAATGTTTTGTCAGGGGAGTGTTTTTCAGCGCTTCTGATGGCTTTTAATCTATAGTAAGATATATGTGATAAATCCAAAATTATTTACAGATAGGATTCCTCCTGATTAAATTCAATTTACTCTTACCAATTAGTCGTTGTAATACCTTTTGGGATACCTGACAGTGCCAAACAATTAACAATTTGGTTGCAGAGTTCCCGTCCAATAACAAAATTCACTGAAGATTTTGATTTCACGGCAATGAATGAGAAGTTCAATAAGGATGAGGTTTGGGGTCATCTGGGTAAGAGTAACAAACCTCACCCAAAGGACAAAGATGGAGATGGAAACGCCAGTGATGAAGATTATATTGAGGATGAAGATGATGTGGAGTTGTCGAAGGTTGAGATCAAGGTGGCTTTGGCTATCATGTTTTTCATTCATAATCTAAATGGGTTCTAGATTAAGAAATAATCTTCTTATTACTACTTCTGTCATCTCATTTTGTTAAGTTTTGTGCCCCTGTGCCACAGCCCGTCTACAATAAGGATGACTTCTTTGATACCATCTCGTGCAATGCTATGAATCATGAACAGAATGGAAGGACTAGATACTCTGAGCAAATAAAGATAGATACTGAGGTAGTGTACCTTTGATTTATTTTTTATTTTTTTTGCCCATCTTAGTTTTGGAGATTTTCATGGATATGGTTGTTTGTTGGTGCAGACTTTTGGCACTTTTTCAAGGTATCGGGGTGGTCGAGGTGGCCGTGGTCCTGGGCGTGGTGGCCGTGGTCGTGGTGGTTACTATGGAAGGGGTTACGGGGGTTATGGGGGTTATGGCGGTGGCTATGTTGGAAGGGGCCGTGGCCGGGCCATGCCCACTCGTGCTCCATAGTTGCCACTTTGCCTCCTGAGAGTTAATATGGGTAAAACCCAAAGCCCGAACAGCAGCCCATCAGAACAACAAACAGATTTAGGGCTATGTTAATGTTGTGTTTTCCTTATTTATGCCTGTCCAGAAAATAAATAGAAGTTAATGCTGTTTCTGTATCAAATTGTCTTTATCTATTTCCCTGATTTGGGACTCCTTTCGTTGACCTAATCAAGAAGCATCAAATTTAGTGACAGAACGTAATCAAGTTTAGTTTTTTCTCTTACCTATTTAATTTGCTGTTCTTTGATGTCAAACTCTTCACCTTATTGGCATTGGACTGTAGTTGGACTTTTGGCTTGCCATGAATGCATCAGGAAATGTTGATTTTAGAAATAGGGCGAGCGAGCTGATATTACTCGTAAAGTGATATTAGACCCGATGCGGATGGATGTATATTCCATGTTTCATGTGGCATCTATTGCAAGCTGATTTGCGATTTGAAAGTTTGGAGATTTAAGATTCAGCGTTTAGGTTCGTTCTATTGTTGCTCTGCCAACTTACGAGAAACGTTTCACTCACTAAGCACTTTGAGGACTCTTCCTTTCAGATGGAAATCGAATGATGAGTTTTGATGTATCTGACCATGTATTGAAAGATAACGTTGTTTTTGTTGTAAAGAAAATGGTGGAGCTCACATAAAGAAAAGAAGGAAATAATATTCAAAAAGTTATGATATTGGGTAAGCCATCCAATTTGCCTATAAATAGGCTTTCCATTACTATGCAAAATATACCTTTGGACAAGAGAGGAAAGAGAGGAAGAGAAGAAAGGAAGAGTGAGGAAACAAAAGAGAGTGAGTTTTATTTGAAAGGAAATTCTATCAATGTAAACATCATAAGAGCAAATATAATTTTACTCTCAATATTCAACGGTACTTTTCATACCCTGATTATCTTATTTTTATAACAGTTTTTATTCTCCCTGAAAAAAAAAAACGACGTTACTTGAAGCCAGTATAACTGGCCGTACAAACTTTGCTTTGCTGAAAAGCTACTTGCATGTGGCTACCAAGACTCTCCTGGGAGGAAGAGAAGGCCTTCTTCCATGGAGCAAAGCCAAGTTATCGAAGAAGAGAACATCACCCTTCTCCCACTTAAATTGGATGCTTTCTTCTTCAATAATCTGTTCACATCTATTCACCACATTTGCCGGAATCTCGGTTCCATCGGCCATGAGGGCAGAGCTGAGCTCCTTCCCATGCATGCCGACCACCGTGTTAAACCACATTCTCCTTTCTTTTCTTCCATCAAACACCTTCGTCAGCGACCTTGGCCCCAATATTGTCTTGATTGCTCCATCTGGTAGCCACTCAACGTCCATGCCTAAAGCATTAGCCCTGCCAAATCATAATGTCTTTAACCAAATGATCTTGTAACTATGAAACCAATTTATCATGTTGTGACTTGTGATATATAGAGTAGTAAGCAAAGATCACCTTTTCTCAGCTTCTGCACGGTCTGATGTGCCAAAAGTATCCTCCCAGCCCCTACCCCTCATGGAACCTGTACTGTTCTTACTGAGAGCTGTGAAAGTGTACTTCAACCCATTTGCGTCCATTTCTTCTACGGTTTCTGGGAACTCCTTCAGCATCCTTTCCGTTACCCGGAAGCTCGGAACAAAGGGTGTTTCTCCGCCTTCTGGTGGTGGTGTCTCACAGAATAGGATCAATTTTTTCGGATATTCCTTGATCTGCAGGTTAATTAATTTGTAAAGTAAAGGTTAAAGTAATTAAGAGGGTATTAGCAGATGCCAATAATATCATATTGGGTTAACTCTTTGGATTAGAATTGAATTTATAAAGTCTAATGGAGACGGACATATTTTGGTGCAAGAATTGGGCATCAAACTATGATCTCATAAAACAAACTAAATTAAAAAAAGGTTGCAGAAAACATGACCAAATTGAGAAGCTTATTGAGGCACTTACCAAGACCATCTCATGGTGATAGTATATGAATTCTGAAAGAGGTCCTTCATTGGCAGTCCATACTCGTTTGTGCACATGTGTTCTTGGTGCCGGCCCTACGTATCGAATATCATCCCACCCGAATGTTTCAATGATATCATTAAACTCCTCTGCATTCTGCACATTGAAACCTCTAAGCAGCACAGCGCTGTTCTTGATCAGCATCTGCTCAAACCAGTCCTTGTTCTTCTTCAGAGCCAACACAAGGCTCTCCACATCATTGCTGCTGTTGGGCTCTGGAGGCTGCAGCACCAGTGGCATGGTTTCTCCATCCACAACCTTTTGCCCTTCACACTTTCCCACTTTGAAGTCCTTCGTTAAGTGTTCCATAATTTCTCTCTCTCTGTCTCTGTCTCTCTCTGTGTTTTTCTTCTCTGTGTTTATGTGGTTTGCAAGCTACTTATTATATAGCAATGGAGTTGGAATTGTCACCGGCTATTTTTAGATTCTTTCTTTGTCCTGTTGCGTGAATGCTTGTAATAAGACAAGAGTCTTTTTATTATTATTATTTATTGGTTTATGATTGGGGAGGTACTTCAATTTTAAGACTTTCTGTATTATTATTATTATTATTATTATTATTTTATAAATGCGTTACTGCTAAGGCAGCTACCTCAAAACATTAGATGGGATACAAACAAGAACTAATTGGAGCACCTAGGAGGATAGGCAGATAATTACCCAAAATGAGTTGTTCTGGTTTGTATGTGACTACAAATCCAAGGTAGGGTTAAACAAAAAAATGACCCATAAAAGCACAAGGACAAGTTGATATTTCCTGTGTAACAGCTAGCATGGTGTAACAATTAGTTCATTTCATATTTATCAACATATGAAAAAAGATTGACAAACTTCTCTGTCTTTGTTGAAGGCCTTGAAATATACGCAGTGATTAAATACTTGTGCTTTGTTTCCACAACGTTTTGAGCTACAAGCAAACCTGCTAACATACAGGAGCAAGTTGACAAATCCTCTCTTTATTTATTTTCAGCTTCAAAGGTCTGCAACGCCACTCTGTCTCTGTCCAGAAGTGACCTACTTAAGCCGGCCATTTAATCCCTGCCTATGCTCCACTTGGCAATTTTATAGGCCATAAAGTAGAGAAAAACTTAGTTGCAATGTTATTTCTGTCATTAATATTATGCCACATGAAAATTTTATCACTTGTATCATAACATAATAGTGATATCAACAATAGACAAACTAGCTAACTGTTTAATTTTCTGCATATCAACACTAGACAATCTAGCTAACACATATAAATTAATTAATTAATAGACCACATTAGGGAATTTTATTTTATTGACATCGACAAAATCCCTGTGCATAAAAATCCATTGAAATATTCTGCATCACGTGCACAGTGGCAAAAGCTCAATAATATTTCAAAAATAGTTATTTACATTAACATTCTTTGAGATTTTCGGCTTTTTCATAAAATTCTATTAAGTTTTAGAAATTATACAAATACCCCATGAGGTTTTAAATTATTTTCACAAAACTCATTTTCATTGATTTTTCATCCAAAGATTGATGATTTTATACCAAAAAATTCTCCAAATGACAAAGTTAGCTTTTGAGATTAGATTGTTTGTCATTTGCACAAGTTTTTTTATAATGAAATCATCAATTTTTGGATAAACAATCAACAAAAATAGATTTTATGAAAACAAACTAAAATCTCATAAAGTGTTCATATAATTTTTGAGACTTGAAGAGGTTTATGAAAACATAAAAAACCTCAAAAGAGTACTAGCGTAAATAACTCTTTCAGAAAAGTGGCGCATGTCACTAATAAAATTGGACTTCCTTAGACACGAGGCACGAGACCGATAAAACAGAGCAGAGTCAAACAACTTCGAGCAATTTAAGCGCCTCACTCAATTCCATGAAGTTTTGTATAGTTCGACAAAGCATCTTGATTTATTACACCTATTTAATTTTGAAAATAGATTATAAGCTAAACAGAGATTTCGTAAGAAATAAGCTTATCTAAATCTAATGGGGTACCCACCAAAAATAAACTCTAATGAAACAGTTGTTGGAAAAAAAACTACTTTTTTTCCACACAAAGAATTCAATAAAGGAAGGAACTTTACTCAAAATGGCTAGTAGCAGAGTAGATCTAGAGCTCAGCTGTCGGCAGGCAGCTACTTGTACGGCTTCTTTTTACACTGAGCTCTCATCAGAGTTTTGGTTCCGCATGCCTCAAACCCATGGCCACAGTCACTTCTTCACAAGTCCCATTGCTGTTCTTTGCCAGGATCTCTGGGCTTCTAGTTGCAGTGCTGGTCCTTTTTTGGGCTTTGTCCTTCAAGTCCAGCTTCCTTCCTCGTCACTCTTCCTCCCAAGAAGACCAGGGCCTCATCTATGCAGTATGAACCTAATCCGCTCTTTCTCTTCACATTTCTTAATTTGTTCTGCGCTGAATGAAAACCCCAGAAAGATTCTGATTTCTGGAAGCTAAGCTTGGTGGGTTGTTCTTGTTTTTACAGGCTCTTCATCCTCTGTTCATGGTCATTGGCTTTATTCTCATTAGCGGAGAAGGTAGTGTAAGAATTAGCAAGGAGTTAAAAATTGAAGCAGACCCTTTAATTGATAAAAGGAAGTATTCTAATTACTTGGGTTTTTAGTTTTATTTAGCTTTATTTTGTTTTCCCCAGCGATTCTGGTTCATAGGTGGTTGCCTGGTTCAAGGAGTTTGAAGAAATCAGTGCATTTGTGTCTTCAAGGCGTGGCTTTGGCTTCTGGGATCTTCGGGATTTGGACAAGGTTTCAAGGGAAAGATGGCATTGTGGCTAATTTCTATAGTCTGCATTCTTGGATGGGTTTGATCTGCATCCTCTTGTTTGGAGCTCAGGTTCTGTTCTTCATACTTAACTCATATTTTCTGTTCAACTAATTACTGGGTTTAAGTTCAACTTTTGGAGTTCGGTGCAAGTGCCTTTATCTTTAGTAAGTTAATGACAAAAGTCTGTCATTTCAATATATATCATTAAGCAGAGATGCTTAGTGAGCAAGTAGTAGGCCATCAATAATATGTATCAATCAAAATAATTCATCAAATGAGTCCATAAAATAATTCAGCGAACGGGCCAGAAGGAAGGCAAATGGCCCAGTACTAATAATTTTGCCTTCCTTCTCCCCCCACCCAACCCAAATTAATAAATAAAATAATCCAAAAAGAAAAAGAAAAAAGAAAGTTGTGTTGTGAGGCAAGATAAGCTAATAATTTATGATGTTTATGAAGAAACAGTGACTGAGCTGATATTAGATTTCTAAATTGCAGTGGTTGATGGGTTTCCTGAGCTTTTGGCATCGAGGGGAAGTGCGCACAGTGAGGCTAAGGCTGTTGCCTTGGCACATATTCCTCGGACTCTACACTTATGGTTTGGCCGTGGCCACAGCAGAAACAGGGCTTTTGGAGAAATTGACATTCTTGCAAACACAGAGGAATGTGTCTAAACACAGTCCAGAGTCTATGGTTGTAAATAGTTTAGGTCTGGGGCTGGCATTGGTCAGCGGCATTGTAATATTGGCTGCAGTTTCACCCAAGTACGAAGCCCTTCAAACTAAACCCATTTACTCAACACATACCAAAAAATGCTTGTCTTCCTAATAAATTTTGTTTGTTGTTTTGGTTTTTTTACTGTTCTTGTGATCTTTGTAATAATACAATCTGGGTTAATGTGAATGTTAATTAACAAGAAAATAGACAAGGCTGGCTGATGCTAATTATGTTTTCAGCCTTACATATACGGTGAGCTTAAAAATAACCAATCACAGTTCAGCCTGAAAACATTTTTTGGGGTTGGGAGAGAGGACAAAACGAATCTGGCATGGTTGACAAAAGCCTTTACAAGCAGGAAAATGGCAATGGCAAGCTCACCATTATAATTTATGTAGCAGCTGTTACAAAAACACACGAAACTAGTATTAGGTTGGTTTTCTTCTAGCAACTAGCTAGTGATGAATTTCCTCTTCTCATTTATGAAAAGAGTGGGAACATACAATTTATAACAAAGAGAATGTAAATAGACAAAAAAAGAGTGGGAAAATCAACTATATATAAATTACTATTTCATCCGTCCGTAGGTGCAGACGCCATTGTAAACAGTGAAAAAATGAAGAAGAGGTAGTAGAACATACACGATTAGCTTCTTGACGTCCACATAGAGAATTTCTGTATATATATTAAGTTAGAAAGCATTTTCTTTTTTCTTTTGTTTTGTTAAACTAGTAATAAATTGAAGGAAAGTTGGTTCCTTCATCAAACAGATGCCACTGCCACCTCTCAGTCTCCCACCCTACTAAAACTCTCTCTCTCTCTCTGTCTGCAATTACAGAGCTTCAGCATTTTTCACTTCCCACCGTAAATTGCTATCCTAATTCCCAAATCTTGTCTCAACTGAGAAGTAATCATGTGCTCATCTTGTGCACCCCCGTATTCCTCTCTCTTCCTTCCCTCTTACACTTCCTTCCTTTTGCGACGTCGTACTTTCTCCCCAACCCTAATTCTCTTGAAGCCCAAAGCCACAAGGCCTAGACTGCACCTCTCTGCTTCACTCGCCCAGAGAAACCTCGAACTTTCGTGGTTCCCTCCGGACCAAACTGCCCGCAACGACTATGGCGGTTGGGCGCATGTAGAGTCTCCGCTTCAACACAAAAATCCAGGTTTTCTCTCAATTTGAGTTCTTTAACTCCTCAATTTTTCATAAATGTAATACATCTTTACAGAAAAACAAAAATTGAGCCCTTTATTCAATTGTACTTTGTGGTTTTTCAGGGTTGCCTACATTTGTGATTGGGGGTATTGGGGCTTCACTGGCTGCTATAGTCGCTGCAATTGCTTACTTCTCGCTATCCAGAAAGGGTCTGCATTTCCACCTATTGGACCTTTATTGAAAGATTTATACTTTTACGCTTTCCTTTTTTTTTTTTTTTGAGTGGGATGTTCAATTGTATTATTTTGGTTACTTGGTTTTTAAGGGTAATAGCCTTTGTAGTTTCGTATAATTGGGCATTCGCTAAATAGGTGGTTGGGCATACTACATTGTTCAATTTTTGTAGGTTTTAAGTTTCAAATAACGAGTCCATTGCACACTTTTCATGGGACTCCTGCTGATACCAAACCAACAAACCAAGGAGCATTGGATGAGGATGCCATGATCTCTGAGGCAAGCCCAGAGACTGTACCTACTTCTGTTAGCCAAAATACTACTTCAGGTACATCAAGTTGAACATGTGTTAAGCTATATCATCTGTTTATTTGCTGAACACATTTTGAGATCGTTTCATGTCTAAATTTTCTTTATATTAATTGATCCCTGGACATTTTCTTATTTGTATTTTGTCCAATTCAGCATCTACGGAGAAGCTTGAACGCATTATAATCCCAGCTGCTGTGGATTCTACTCAACAGGAAGCTCTAAAAGTCTTGAAGAAATTGAAGGTGTGCGTCTTTATTGAGCGGTGTCATGCCTTTACTGCGTCTTTCTTCTTGTTCTTCTTTATTAATTCCTTACTCTGAAGTCGGACTTGTGAGATGCTGATGTTTCTTTTTCATAACTGAAGTTTGCATGTAAGGAACATAGACTTAAAAAGACTTGAGCGGTTCTGAGATATGAGTTGTATGCTCATCAATAGCGATATTGTTGGACCATAGTGGTTAGATAAAATTTTTGAGTCACCATGGAATTTTCAATCTATATTTTCTAATGTAGAATTTTAATTTTCTACTATCAATGACATGTCTTACATTCTTGAATTTTGGACTTGTGAGATTCTCTTCTTTGGATTTTGTTGAAATTGTGTGCTAATTAGCCTGAAGCTTTGGGTCCAGTTCTAAGCATGAATATCTCAACTGTAATTAAGGTATACAGATCATTGAAGATGATGTCAAGGCTGATGAATTGTGTACTAGAAGGGAGTATGCAAGATGGATAGTTCGAATAAACTCGTCATTGGAGAGGTTGTAATACAATACATACACACCTTGAAATATCTTCTGTTTGTTATTTTTGAGAACTTGAGATCTTAAGGATGGTCTTCCTTAGATATTTTTTTAATTTTCCCTACAGGAATGCAAAGCACCGGCTTGTGCCATCAGTTTCTCTTGCTGGGTCTGCAATTACTGCATTTAATGACGTGAGTGTCGAAGACCCAGATTTTGGGTCCATTCAAGGTAAGGATTGATCCCTTTGCCTGCAATTTGAAAGATCTTTGTTTTACAAAGATTGAAGTTTGAATATGTGCTTCCTTTTCTTGTCCCTAAGCCCTGGCTGAGGCTGGTGTCATTCCCAGCAAGTTATCACAGAAGAGCTCCAATTATGACGGTCTAAAAGACCATGGAAACATCAATTTTTCCCCTGAGAGGTGGAGTGTATGCTTGACTTTTTGTTTAATATCTTGAATTTCCTTCCATACTCAAAAAATACATGGTGCTGCAGGTTTATCTCTCGACAAGATCTAATTGACTGGAAAGCCCATTTGGAGTATGAATTTTTGCCAGGAGTAATAGAGAAGGTAAAGAGGATATCAATCATTGTCATCAATTGGTATAAATCATGCCTTTTCAATCATAGGTTTTAAAATCTGACTCATTTACAGTCCAGATATCAACAACAACAACAGTAGGAGGTTTTATGGATGTGAAAGAGATCAGTTCAGAAGCACCAGCAGGACTATATACTGACATGTTGGCAGAGGAAAATAGCATACTCAGAAAAGTTTTTGGTATTCCCAATTTTCTGTTTCCATAAATTAATTCAACAATTTCAAGCATGCACACATCACCTACAAACGAAGATACATACATAAAAGAAACACACATCTATACATGTGTTTAAATTGCTTTTTTATAAGTTTTGGTGAGCTTTCGTTACTGATATCTATTCACAGGGTGCAAACTCAGTACCATGTCCGGAGATCATTTGAAGATACAATGTAGGAAAATAAGGGTTGTTTTAGCCTTTAAAAGTAGAAGAAAATAAAGATTTGTTACAAACTTGATCAATACTTTATTGTTACACACGTTGAAAACTAATAAGCAGATGTGTAGGCTGGTCATAAATGTTTACTTTTTTTTTTCTTTCCCATTATATGGTATGAGGTTTGTTCTAAGAACCCAATGACATAATTATCTTGCAGGACAGTGCAGGCGGTTTCAACCAAACAAACCTTCAACAAAAGCACAAGCAGCAGTGGCACTGGCAAGTGGCAGGATCACAGAAGCAATTGCTTCTGAATTGTTGAGAATAAAAGCTGAAAATTCTGCAAGGAAGGCAGAGATGGAAGATATCAGGTCCGAATTGCTTGACAGAGAGGACATACAAAGGTTTTGGAATGATAAACTGAATGAAGAGAAAACCCGTGGTCTTGAGGTGGAGAAGGCTTATCTTGCTGCCCTTAGTGATTTGGAGCAGGAGAAGATTTTACAAGAAAAGAATTTTGCCGAGATTTTGAAGGAGAAGGCAGCTATGGAATGTCAGAGGCAGTTACTTCTCAGTCTCAAGGAAGAGGTCAATGAGATATCAGAAAAGCTTGCATCCGAGAGGTCTACTTATGTAGCCGAGAAGTGTGATTTGCAGGATATGCTCAGTGATTTGGAGGCCAAGCAGGAAAGTATGCTTGATGCGAAATCTATACTCGAAGCTGAGATAGAAGCTATTCGGATTCTTAGGTATCGACCGTGATTGCAACTATTCATAATAATGCATAGGCATATATTTACTAAGACGTGCTTTTGAAAATGTCTTGTCATGAAAAACTTTCAATCATATTGTGAAATGGCATGAATATTTTTTTTTCTAATCATTTTAAGCAATGATGCAGATCTTGGGTAGAGGACGAAGCCAGAAAAAGCCAAGCCCGTGCCAAGGTACTCGAGGAGGTTGGACGAAGGTGGAAATGGGATAGCCAGGCGTGATCATCCTTGGCCACCATTGACTAGTTATGTAAAATCATGAGTGGAGGGATACACAAGGAATTTCTGATTGTTTTGCTGTGTACCAGGATTTCCTTGTACAACTTTTGAAGGCGGAATGCGACTGGGATGAGGAATTTTAATAAATTTGTGCATAACGTATAGTGTTAAGTATTGAAGAAAAATTATTAAGTTCTGGAAAATAATGCGATATTCATTTTTCATTGTCTTCCAATCAACCCCAAGAGCAAGAAGTGGCTATAGAAGGAGGTCATAATAAATTAGCAACTGTGGGCACTTGATATGCGAAGCAGAAAAAGAACAAGAAATCCCCACAGTCGCACTCGCACGTAATTTTCATATTGGCATTATGGAGTAGCTAGAAAATATACGGTCACATCCAGATGGGGTAAAATGGTAATTTCGCATGTTGTAGACAAAAGCATGAACGCAAAGTGGTCAAAAAGTTATTCCCGCTCGCTCGTTCGCTCAATTCTTCTTTCTTCCCAAGTCCTTCGCTTGTTTGACTTGCTCTGTTGTCTCTCTCTCTCTCTGGCGAAAATCCTAGCTTTTGGCCATGACCAACAAGACCAAGCCCAACTGTACGTTTGCTTGCTCTAACAGTTCAAGTGAAGCCCAGATGGTATGCTTTTACTTTTACCCAGCTCCAAATCTCATGTATTTTATTATGTTTCTGTCTGGTTTGGTACTCTCAATTTGATAAATTAAATCACGAAAGTGACACCAGTTTGTTTCATTTGGTGAAAAGAAAACCCATCATTTTCTGATTTGTAGTGGTATGTTGTAGTTTTCTCTTCTCAGGCCTTGCAAGCTCTTTGCTTCCTACCAATACGAGGCATATGGAGCAACAAGAGCCCCAAAAATCCAACTTTATTATGGATAATAGAGTTTGTCTTCTGCTGTGGCCGTGGAGCCCACAGAATTCATAACCCAGAAAGCGATTTTCTTGTTCTCTTTCTGCTTTGCTCAACACTTATCTGCATTCTCTTTGAATAATATCCTCTTGATTCTTGATCAGTTCACAACAACAACTTCCTCGGCCAAACAACAACTCTTCAATGGATGGAGTTGGGAGGCATAGCCTCTGATTCTGTTGTCATGGGTCATCTTGCTGGCCAGACTTCGACCACATCTCCATCTTCAATCTTATCTATAATTCCTGACCACCTGTTTTATGCCTTTTTTTTTTTTCATTTCTGTCATAATTTACACTTCGGGATAAATTTCTGTATCACAAAGCTACACTGGGATGACTAAAAGAGTAGACTTTTCTTTAGTTTTTTTAACTGGGTATCACAAGATTGGAGAGAATTGTTAGTGAAAATAATGTATTATTGTTTACCTGCTTATACACACAAAACCAACCACAAAAGAACAAAGCTTTAATGAAATGCCAAAAAGGCATACGAGTGGGTTTGAGGTCAATCACCCAAAAGTTTTGGTTTATTTTGCTTTGTGTTTGGCTACACGGCTTCCATTGCTCCAGTCCATCAAGCCAGCGGCTGAGAATTAAATTCCAGCCCCATCTTCAGTCATCAACCCACTTTCTAATTTCCCATCTTCATTCTGTGATAAGCCAAACAAAGCATCCCTTTAACTTACGAGTCCCTTGATTTGGGAAATCTGGACCCACTTTCTAAAATTGCTTTCATCAATGTTTATTTTTGTAGATCCTCTGTCATACAATAGTAACTGTACCAAGCCTACCAAATGGATCAGATGGCAATGATTGGTCATATTTTGTCTTTGAGCTCTGATCAATCTAAAAGTTTAATTCAATCAAGTGAACACAAACCAAACAGAAATATTTATTCTTTGGGCCAGGCCAGTGACATAGTTTAGACAAAGATGCCCACCCATTTAACGGCCGAACATAGTTAAACATAACTAAGAGTTCAAATTTACTTTAAAGTTACTTGTGTCTTTTCACTTTGCAGTTTTGGTTTTTGGCTTGTTTAGCGATATATGATCCTTAAAATCTTCAGTGTTATGTTTGGACCCACCCAAATGTGAATTGTAAAACCTTTCGGAGAAGATTGGCCACTAGTTATTGGTGGTTGCTGTAGCTCTTAGCATTAAGAGCTGTGCTGGAATTCTACTTATCAAGAACTTCCGACAGAGCAAAGCCTTCTCGAGTGAAAGGTCTATAAACCTGATAAGAAGATGATAGCTGATGGTGTGGGAATGTTTATACTTCATAGCTAGATTTGGATATTAATTATACTTATAAATGCAAGTTCTTTAAACTCTTCTGTGATGTGCACGATTGGATATGGTTATAGGAAAAGGATTGTCTTCTTAAGCTCTCTTGGGAATTACAGATTCTGGGTTGCTCTTGCTGCATTTCCAGGGCGTTAATGGTTTGAATTATCAGTTATGGGGTGGGGAAGAAGAGGGTGGCGGGTTGTTTTGGAATTGGGTTATCTTTATAGATGAGTGAGGACTTGAGCTTTGCCTATTTGCAATACCTTCATGATAGTCAGGTTAGGCCTCTTGGTTGCTGCTTCTATTGCCGCCTTTGCAGCGAGGCAGCATAACATCAAAAACTCAGAATCAACAAGCAGGCATTCAGGTATTCATCTCAACGAGTTTCATATCTATTACGTCTTTATTATTTTCCCAAAACAGTTCCTGGCCTTTTATCAGTTGATTTATTGAAACTGAGCCGTATTTAGTAATCTTATTCCAGATATGAGTTATATTCATTGCGAGTCATTCTGAGTTCTTATAATTCTTCTGGTGATACTGTCAACTTAGAAAATGGTGAAGCAAACTATAAACATCAAAGTGAGAAAGAAGACGAAGAGCAACTTACATATTCTAATGATAGCCTCAGAGAAAAGGATGTAAGTACATAACAAAATTCTATCAAATTCTTCTCTTTTTCCACATCAAAATATTGGTAGCAAATCTTATGTTCCCTTCCTTTTACCTATACGTTCTGCAATTTTTTACCTTTTCTTTTCATAAAAAAGGATTATATTTTTTTGACTTAACTGCAGGGGAAAGATGAAGAGGAGGGGAGGAAGAAGAAGAGGTTAAATTAATTAGCAGTATATTTGACCGTGCTCGTGATATTTCACCTGGTGATATTGAAGATGAAGATATTTTACCTGAATTTAAAGATCTTTTATCCGGGGAGATTGAAATCCCATTACTTGTTAACAAGATGGATTCAAAAGAGAAACATGTAAATGAAACTGAGATGGCAAACAATGCAAGTGAGCTGGAACGGTTGCGTAATCTGGTAAAGGAATTGGAGGAAAGAGAAGTGAAGCTTGAAGGTGAATTACTTGAGTACTATGGATTGAAGGAACAGGAATCAGACGTCACTGAATTACAAAGGCAGCTCAAGATAAAGACAGTGGAGGTTGGCATGCTCAATATTACTATTAACTCTCTGCAGACTGAGAGGAAGAAGCTTCAAGAAGAGATTGCGCAGGGAGTTTCAGCCAAGAAGGAGCTAGAGGCGGCAAGGTACAAACTCAAGGAGTTGCAGAGGCAGATTCAGCTTGATGCTAACCAGACAAAAGGCCAGCTACTGTTGCTCAAACAACAAGTTTCTGGTTTACAGGCAAAAGAGGAAGAAGCAGTCAAGAAAGATGCTGAAATTGAAAAGAAGCTGAAAGCTGTAAAGGAGTTAGAGGTGGAAGTCATGGAGCTTAAGAGAAAGAACAAAGAACTTCAAATCGAAAAGAGAGAACTAACTATTAAATTGAATGCTGCTGAAGCAAGAGTAGCGGCCCTCTCCAACATGACGGAGGTTAGTCTCAGTGCTTTCTTGCATTGCATCCTATGTGTATGTCATTTTTTTTAGGCTTATTATCACAAAACGTCCCTAAGGTTTATGAAACTATCAGATTGCATCCTTAATGTTTTTTTGTGTCACTCGTGGTCCTCAAGGTTAGTATGTGTGATCACAAATGGTCCATGCCATTAGGTTCCGTCAAAAACTCCGTTAGTTTGCTGACGTGGCATATATGTATATCACAAAACATCCCTGAGGTTCACCCACCTATCACAAATGGTCCCTGTGAAATTTTTTTAATTTTTAATTTATTTAAAATTCATAAAAAAATTTGGTTTTCTTTTTAAACTTTTATGAATTTTAAATACATGTGACACTATATTATTGTAGATGTGGGCTCCATATATGTGCCACATCAACAAACTAATGGAGTTTTAAAAAAATAATTTAAAAATGAAAAAAAATTAAGGGTTTAGGGTTCATAAATGGTCCTCAAGATTAAAATCCTTCTATAAATGCTTTTTTCATTTATAAATAATTTTAAAAAGAAAACTAAAATTTTATGAATTTTAAATTAAAAAATTTCGTAGGGACCATTTGTGATAGGTGTGTGAACCTCAGGGATGTTTTGTGATATATATATATATATATGCTATGTCAGCAAACTAATGAAGTTTTTGATGGAACCTAACGGCATGGACCATTTGTGATCACACAAACTAACCTTGAGGACCACGAGTGACACAAAAAAACATTAAGGATGTAATCTGATAGTTTCGTAAACCTTAGGGACATTTTGTGATAATAAGCCTTTCTTTTAATGTGTATGGGAGGAAGGGAGAATATTTAAAACATTGCTATGTAAGTTTCCCCCTTCTTATTTTCTTCTTCCTATTTTGTTTTTTTGGCCAGACATGTAGTTTCTCTTTTAGCATTGGCTATTTTTGGTTTACGACATGGTCCCTGACTATTCTGAGTTGAAAATTGAGACTACAACTTAGAGATGCGAAGATTAAATAATTTATTTGTTTATTGAAATTGATTCAGCAAGCTGGTTGAAATTTCATAGGCTGTTTAACCAGTATTATGTATGGAACAAGTTGTAATCACTGCATGTATGTAAACATGTTTGTCTGAATTTATTCTTACAGTGTTTTTCCTGACTATTTCAGAGTGATATGGTTGCAAATGTAAGAGAGGAGGTCAATAATTTAAAGCATGCGAATGAGGACCTGTCTAAGCAAGTGGAAGGTCTTCAGATGAACAGGTTTAGTGAAGTTGAAGAGCTAGTGTACCTTCGTTGGGTAAATGCATGCTTGAGGTATGAGCTCCGGAACTATCAGACACCTCAAGGAAAGGTATCAGCTCGCGATCTCAACAAGAGTCTGAGCCCCAAATCGCAGGAGAAGGCCAAACAACTGATGTTGGAGTATGCAGGATCAGAACGTGGGCAAGGGGATACAGATATTGAAAGCAACTTTTCTCATCCATCCTCCCCTGGAAGTGAGGATTTTGACAATGTTTCTATTGATAGTTCCACAAGTCGGTATAGTAGTCTCAGCAAGAAACCTAGTATAATGCAAAAGCTGAAAAGATGGGGTAAAAGCAAAGATGATTCTAGTGCTCTTTCATCTCCAAGTAGATCTCTCTCTGGAGGCTCTCCAAGCAGGGCAAGTATGAGCGTTCGACCAAGGGGTCCATTGGAATCCTTGATGATAAGGAATGCTGGTGACGGTGTAGCCATCACTACATTTGGGAAGGTGGATCAGGAACTTCCAGACTCCCCTCAAACTCCCAGTCTTCTGAACATTAGAACACAGATGTCTTCTAGCGACTCACCTAATTCTGTTGCAGCATCTTTCCAGTTGATGTCGAAGTCGGTTGAAGGAGTTCTGGATGAGAAATATCCTGCTTACAAAGACCGGCATAAGTTGGCCTTAGAAAGGGAAAAACAAATTAATGAAAGGGCTCAGCAAGCAAGAGCAGAGAAGTTTGGTGACAAATCAAATGTAAATTTGACATACGAACCTAGAGCCAAGGCTGAGAGACCAGTAGCTTTACCATCAAAACTTGCCCATATAAAGGAGAAGGCAGTTATTTTGGGTGATTCAAGCAACCAAACTAACGATGGTAACGCTGTTGATTCTCAAGCAATAACCAAGATGAAACTTGCCCAAATTGAGAAGAGGCCTCCTAGGGTACCTCGGCCACCTCCTAAAGCATCTGGAGGTGCCCCTGCTGGTACAACTCCCAAACCCTCAAGTGGAGTACCACCTCCTCCACCAGGTGGCCCACCACCACCGCCACCACCACCTGGTGGACCACCTCGTCCACCTCCTCCACCAGGAAGCCTGCCAAGGGGGGCAGGCAGTGCTGATAAAGTGCACCGTGCTCCTGAACTGGTTGAATTTTATCAGTCATTGATGAAACGTGAAGCAAAGAAGGATACATCATCTTTAATATCTTCATCATCTAATGTATCTGATGCGAGGAGCAACATGATTGGGGAGATTGAGAACAAATCATCATTCCTATTAGCTGTGAGTAGAACGTTTTTGAAAAAAATTTCATTTATCTTCTTATGTGAGGCATGAACTGTGGTGTTTAGTACTCAATATTTCAAATACTAAAAATTGTATGGGCTGGATACAGGTGAAAGCTGATGTAGAAGCTCAAGGTGATTTTGTCATGTCGTTGGCAGCTGAAGTTCGAGCAGCTTCCTTCACAAACATAGAAGATCTGGTAGCCTTTGTGAACTGGCTAGATGAGGAGCTCTCCTTCTTGGTATGCCATTATTTTTCCACTGGATAAAATATTGCTTTCAGAGGTTCCTTTCATTTAGACAAAAAAAAGGATAACATTTCACTCACCAGATGGTTAGAGGACACTGCTATTGCCAAATTATGAACTCTGAACTCCTTACAACACTTGTTTCCAATATGGGCTCCCCTCTTATTATTGTAACATTCAAAATATCCTTGAACTTGTTTGTGCCTTCCAGATTTGATGTGTATACTTACAAGCCCTCCTATCTGGGTAATCTGCATTGGCATGCTGCTTCATGTTGTAGACATATTCATTAATTATTTATCTCTCTTGCTGCCTTTGGTAGGTTGACGAAAGGGCTGTCCTCAAGCACTTTGACTGGCCTGAAGGAAAAGTGGACGCACTAAGAGAAGCAGCGTTTGAATATCAAGACCTGATGAAATTGGAGAAGCGGGTCTCCTCTTTTGTTGATGATCCCAAACTCCCATGCGAAGCTGCATTAAAGAAGATGTACTCATTGCTGGAAAAGTACGAACTTTCTTTTCATGCATTGACGTGCTGGTTGCAAGAACACTTCTTTGATTTTGTTCTTTGTTCTAAAGCGTTCTGTTATTTTGTTTCCAGGGTGGAACAGAGTGTATATGCTCTCTTGCGTACAAGGGACATGGCTATTTCACGGTGCAAGGAGTTCGGAATTCCAGTTGATTGGTTATTGGATTCAGGCGTTGTTGGCAAGGTATGCTTCACAAACTGAGAAAAATCCCATTGTGCTTAGTTGCTGCTTATAATTTTTATGATTTTGTTGCATGTCATTTGGCAAGATTAAGCTCATTTAAGATGTTTACCGTTGTAGATCAAGCTCTCATCTGTTCAATTGGCAAGAAAGTATATGAAACGTGTAGCTTCAGAACTTGATGCATTAAGTGGACCTGAGAAGGAACCGAACAGAGAGTTTATACTACTACAAGGAGTGCGATTTGCTTTCCGTGTTCATCAGGTATAATTGATTTTCGCTCATGTTAATGCTGATTAAAATTGCATTCTGTGGACCTTAAGGTTGTTAATATTGCTCAACATAATCAGCAATAAATTGTGTTCTTAGCTTTTGATAAACAACGATGGCCATCGAATCCCCTCATTACACATAGTTTTCAAATGTGAAAATTTTGAAATCTTAAAGAAAAATAATATAAAAATGAAATGCTAACTTGGAACTGTTTGCAGTTTGCTGGAGGCTTTGATGCAGAGAGCATGAAGGCATTCGAAGAGCTAAGGGGCCGTGTCAGCGGACAAACAGAAGACAATAAGCAGTAATTGAAATTTTTTTTCCTTTTTAATCTCCTGTTTCTGTTGTAAATTTCATGCGTATTGAGCATTTACTACAAGGACAAGTCCAATTCAAACCAAACGGAAATTAAGTTAGAAAGATTATTCACATGAAGAGTAATTTCTAAGAGTTGTTGTGCAAGCTTTATTTCATATGCTTCGCAACAGAATATAATCATAGTATTGGATTATAGTGAAATAAATGTCGGCTTGATTGTGAGAACCAACCACCTTTATTGAGATTATAGAGAAACAAATGTCGGCTTTCCTAATCCTTCTCTCTTTTTCTCTAAGAGGTACATGATACATCTCAATTGATTATAAATATATGAAATTTTCAGAATTTGATTACACTATCGCATTGTGATTACAAGACTTCTGTCTATGAAGTTGAACTTGGCACCTCCAACTTTCCCTTGAATTTTAGAAGGCAGCTGAATTACACGTCTTTGATCCCCTGCTTCCACCAACAACTCAGATCCTCCCCTATACTGCATTTGCAGATAAATAAATGCTCAATATCACACACTAAAAGCTAACGAAAAATGTGCACGTCAAATGGCAGAGAAAAGCATCACAATAATAATATGATCTGCCACCAGGACGAAAAGAAAAAAAGCATAATGGAGAACTTTATCAGCAAGTTGTCATCAGATCCACTGCTAAAATATTCAAATCGACACTTGTATTCTCTATCAAATTGAAGCTACTTAATGCTCAATGCATCAAGGCTCACGGGGTTATAAGACTTGTTGGCTGCAGGTGCATATGGTTAAGAAATTATCTCTAAGACTAACTGTTGATTTACTCCATAGGAAGCTTAGAGAAAGAGGCAAGTCAAACAAAAAATGAAAAAGATAGGTAAGAACTAAATAATTAAATATATCTTAGCATACTTGGTACAGCTTGACCTCTGACTTGTCAAAACCTGGCATGAAAAGGGTTACTGATTTTCTGGCTGCATCGAACTTCACTGAGGGTGTTACGCTACTGCTGCCACTTGCTGGCATAGAAAGAAGATTCCGTGCATTTTCATTGACAGTGTTCAGTATGATTGCATTCCAATCCAGAGGGAAACCAAAGGGGAGATGTGGAATGAAAGCAAAAGGCAAGGGTGAAAAGGTTTTCTTGAGTCTTTCCTCTGATTCTGTATTCACATGTCGTGAAGCAATCGCAAAGGCTCCGGAGACCTGTGTACCAGCTTGGATTGAGCAACCCCAATAACGTAAAGCAGTAGCAACAGATGCTGGGTTGTCTGGGTCAATCACTAGGTAGCAGCCAAATTTCTGAGGTTCTGAGAAAGCAGACGACCCTCTCTGCACCACAGAAACAATGCAGGATGTCAATGAATGTACATAAAAACTCTGTGTCATAGGAAATATGGATTATTCATACCTCCAACATTTGTTCCAGAATGTCCCATATTTCTGCGCTCATTTTCCCATTGCGATGGGGTGTACTGCTGCTTATACTCATGGCTTCATCCACAAGCCTCAAAACTGAAGGACCTGCCAACCTCCCAATATCAGTCTTCTCAGCTGCATTACGCAGATATTTCAAGTACAACCTGGTGCATAGACATGTGGCCCATGTCAATACATCAATATGAACATATGAATGTGAAAGAATGTTTGAGAGAGAGAGAGAGAGAGAGAGAGAGAGAGAGAGAGAGATGAAACTCCCTGGACCTTGCTTTACTGGCTGCACTAATCATTCGTAGCATTTCCTCAGAGCTCAGACCATCATATACTATTACATCAAATTTATCTTTGTTGTGGTTTCTTTGGGCCGCATTCCTAAAAAATCCAACAAGCCTCTCAAGTGCTAACGCGGAAAAAATAGGATCCATCCCAGGAAGCACCCCAAGCTCTTCTCCCACTATCTGATCAATTGAAAAGAAAGACGCATCATAAAGGCCCCTGCAGATAAAACATTCAAATGCAACTAAACCCCTCAAATGATGTTACGTACCTACCCCTTCAAGAACTCCTTGTGTCGTATTAAGACGAGCATCCGCTTGCTTTAGCTCTTTCAGAGGTCCTAGAAGCATCTAGACGATCAAAAATGGTTGAATTTGAGTCTAAGGTGACTTGCAGCAAACTTCTTCACATAGATTCATTATTGGAATGGAATGAAAAAGGGAAAACAGAAAAGGGAATTTGGAAAACACACTTGGGTGGTTTCAAATCTAAGAGCCGAAAGGTTGCTGTTGCATAGTGTAGGAGAACTTCCGATTTTGCAGTTTAGAAAGAACTCAGCAGTGGGATCTTGGGTGTGTATCACCAAGCATGTGCTAAACCCTGCCATTGCAAAATGCTGAAAATCCAACATGAGAAAAACATTAAACAAAAAGTAACAGTAAAAGAAGAGGTGCAAATTGAAGTTGTAATTCTATGCTTAAACTTGAAAGTCAGAATTCTGAGATACAATCTCCACAAGCATATATAATCAGCTAAAATGAAATGCTTGAGCCAAGTCTCTTCTTCTAGGCTTATCCCTTAACGAATATAATATGTTAAATAGAAAACTCCGTCAATCATCATAAAAAGGAAATATTAGTATAATTAACACTTGCCACAACCATAATTTCAACCAAAGGCACTAGCTTTCTAACTTGGGTATCTACTATTTTCTTAGTTTTAACTCGGGCACGAGTTAGAAACCAAATTCATTCATAGCAGACAGTAAATTATATATAGACTGAGCTAGCATATAATGTAGAGACAGACAGAGATACCTGGGCAGCGAAAACGGCGGAGGTGGTCTTGCCGGAGCCACCTTTCCCCAAAAAAGTGACCAACTTTGTTGATTTCTGAGAAGGAGCAGTCTTGTCATCCTTTGACTCCGGAGAAGCCGCCAAGGCCAGAAACCGGCGATGTCTCGCAAATCTTGTTCTTGTTCTACTTCTGGGTACCGTCGGCGGTGTTGTAAGAAGGGAAAAAGAGATGGTATTTGGAAGGAGAAGCAAAGCCATTGGGTGGGTCAAAACTCGGAAGTAGGTGAAAGCAGACAGGGGAGTGGAGTTGGGCTTGGGGGTTTATGAGATTCTTGTTAGTGTTTATTTTTCTTTGAAGGGGATGAAAAGCTAAGATTTATCTTTTACGTGCCTTCAGTTAAAAGTTCATCAACTCTTTTTTATTTACCCCATTCTACCCACTTTTTCACACCTTTTTTTTGGGGTGAAAAACAAATGCCACCCTGCCTGTTCTTTTGATGACACAATTTTATAGTCATATAAAAGGGAATTACCAATTGAATTACAGATCACATCAAATGTGCATCCATCTTTTTTGTAGCATTTGTTGGTGAAAAGGGAATTGTCTTTATTTTTTTTGCCAAAAAAAGAAATTGTCTTTTTAAGCCTTGTGTGGCTTGCAAGTTGTGAGGTAATTAACTACCATATTACACAAAGACCACCACTAATTACACCTCCCAACTCATTATTAAGGAAAAAAGATACATTCTAGAACATCCACTTTTACAATTGATAACGAGATCAATTTTCTCAATAACCAAACGGAAACAGATGGTGAGTCCCATCCTAAATTCTTTTTTCTTTTTTTTTTAAGATGGACATGTGGCCACATATGATTGGAAGGTTCTAGCATGTCCGCATGGTGAGTGTCATCCTTACCTTACTTGATGATACTATCTCATTTTAAGTGAAAAATGAACGAAATTGACATTGAAGTGTAAAGCAAGAGATGAAAAAATTGATCTGAGACAGTAAATGGATTGCTTTTGCTCGTCATAAAAAAAAACTTCATATGAAATTAAATTCGCCTAGTTAATTTGCATCTCTAGCGACGGGAGATAAAAAGCTAGGCATTGGCAAGGGACTGGCAACCCTAGGTGACCTTGGAGGCAGCTCAGAAAGCTGATTCCCAGAACTATCATAATAAATCGCACCTGAAAATTCAGGTGGCTGACACTTGTCACCCATCAAAATTGACCTCTGCCAAACCCCTCCTTCTCCAAACCCATCTTCAACTTCATCCCCTTGGCCGCAATTTTCTCTGCCACCTTTATTTTTGTGCACAAATGGAATTGCCTTGTTGCTGATGCTGGCCACGAGTTTCTTGGAGCTACCAGTAATTTCCTTGCAATTGGTTTCATTGATTTGTTGTGGGGCTCGGCGTCCATGTTTGGCTTTGGCACACAGAGCCACAAGGGCTGTGACAGAGATGAACAAGGCCATTGCTAGCGGCATTGAGCCAAAGTGGTCATTGGCTGCAACTTCTGGAATTAGACGAACCATTTTGTAAATCGTATGGCATGCAATTAATTTGGACTGAAATTAAAACTGAACACTTTGGTTTTTATACATATATATAGGTGGAGGAGTTTAGCGATTTTAATTATTTTGTTTGAATTAGTTGTGGCCGGTGGAAGGGGATTGATTAATTTAAATGAATTCTTTTTTTAATTAACCAGTCATGTTTTTACAGGGAAATTAATGTACATTATTAATATAATTGTTTTGACAAGACCTTGGGTCACATTATTGGCCACGAAAGATTCTTGAAATGTGTCTTGTAATATAATCAGGGCAAAGTTGACAAAATTAAGTTGACAAAATGGGTGGAAAATAAATAAATAAAGGAAAGAAAATGCATTATTGGTGAAGCAAATAGGGAAAGTCGGCAAACCCTTTGAAATATACTGGTTGTCGCCCAAACCGTGGGTGGGGGGGATGAGTGGAAGGCTAATGTGCATAGTGCATGCATGGTGTTTGATGGAAGACAAACATTCATAAGTTGGCACATCGCATTTTTAGTTGCAGGTGAGAGGATCCAAAGATATATTAGGATAGGAACCTCATCCAACGCAAACTGTAATATTGTACCTAGCCTACCAAAATAAAATGAATTAAATGAATTAAATAAATAAGTAAAATTATTTATATAATTTCTATAGATCCCACAGATCATGCAAACCTAGCAACACATACAAGTAGAAGATGTCATCCAAGCACTTATGTTCCATTATTGTTTGAAGTTGGATTTTAAATGTACAAAACAAAGAAAAATATTGGATATTGCTTGCCTCTTTACCTGTAAGGAAATACTCTTTTTTCTTGCGAATTACACATATGCAAAAATAATTTATTAAAAATACAAAAAGAAAAATGTATGCACACATGTTACACTGCTATTGGCATGAATGCAGGAACTTTTATACTTATTACCTGGTAAAGAGGAAAGTATATTCCTTTTGTATTATAAGAAAATGCATGGAAGATTGCTATAAAGTGTAAAACTTAATTTGTCCAAAAAATGATAATAGCTAATAGAAAGATCGATGAAGGTTTTCTGATATCACCCGGCATGCGATTAATTATTCTTTTACCCCAAAACGCATAAGTGGATTCCTTCAAACAGATTGATGATGAAAATTTGGTTTCTTTAATTAGTGATGATTATAATTGATTGCCTAGCTGACTTTAGTATTCGTCACTGCAGCCTTCTTATATGGTCTCACCATCTCAGTGCACTAATTAACATATTTACGAAAAACCTTCAAATTGCCATTTTGGTGTATGAAC
Source organism: Prunus salicina (assembly GCA_020226455.1). Taxonomy (NCBI): domain Eukaryota; kingdom Viridiplantae; phylum Streptophyta; class Magnoliopsida; order Rosales; family Rosaceae; genus Prunus; species Prunus salicina. The sequence continues at coordinate 36,746,761 of CM035341.1, forward strand.
ACATGATGCCAGACAAATTCTGCTGCCACCCTACCTATTATTCTTTTTATTTATTTGTCTATTAATTTGAGAGTGACCATGCCCTAACTTTACAAGTGACAATTGAGTGTCTTATCAAACAAAAGAAATTGACAATGAAGTGGCGTCTCCCATGTACGGGGGTACAAGTTGGATTGGAAAATTCGATTCCGACCGATTTCGTTTTGATAATTTTCTATTTTGGCAAGTCCAAATCAATTTCGATATTTGAAAATTCTGATAAAAATTGGATTCGAATTGAAATGTATCTAGGAATTCCGAAATATATTGGAATATCAAGTTTTGACTACACACAATTAATAATTTCATGTTGAACTAAATACAATTTAATGACAAAATAGACGTAGGCAAGTTATTTCATAAACGATAACAACATCTAAGTCATACTAGCATATAATAGTTTTTCAAGCTTATGGTATGAGTTTTTAATTTTGAGTCAATTTTAATCATTCAAATGGTTGAGCATGTTTAGAATTTTAAACTATTTTCCGAAATTTATATGGAGTGGTAATCACTCATCATAAAGTTAGTCGAGCAATTTGACAATTTACGGTAACATCTTCCTTTCCGATACAAGAAATTTGATTTTATTTTCATATTCATAAATTTCTATATCGTTATGGTAATGGATGGTGTAGCTATACATAATACAGGTAAATTATGCTCCTCTCAAATGTGCCGTGCCGTCACAGCTACTCTTGTTTCTTCCTTTGCAATCACTTTTAAAATCCACCAAAATCGTAAAAGCGTTTATACAGATATCATGGTAATCATGCACTGGAAAACCTAACAAAAATTGGAGTGTTAATTAATTCTTCCTTTTCATTATGAAAACAATTATAGTGTTGTCGACCAGCCCTTCATACATGTACAACCTCATACTCTCACATTATAGTTTTCTGAAAAGAAAATAAAAGAGTTGAAGAAGGAAATTTAAAATAAAAATAAAACATCATACGTCATAATAAACGCTCCACTAACATTAATATCTTCTCTCTCACTCTTCTCCTCTATTTCTTCACTTCACCTGAGAAATTAACGGTGATGATATATATGATCAATGGTGCAGTGGGTTTGGACCGGTGGGGACACGTCGTTTTTCAACACCATAACGTGGATCAATCTCGTTTCCATCGGCTGAGGGCTCCGATTGTGCTTGCATGTGGTGGTGATCACCCCGTGAAGATTTTGATCTTTGGTGTTGTTGGCGATGATGTACAAATGGGGTGAAGTCAAATTTGCTTGCTAACACTTTTCTTGTGATGAAATTAGAGGGACGATGATGATGATGACGATGATGATGATGAGAATAGGAGTTTATGGTGTGGCTGCTGCTGCTGCTGATGATTTGTTTGTGAAGATTGATGGTGGAGTTGTAGTATTCATGAAACAAGAATAAGAAGAGGAGGGAGAGGAAGAGAATGGTGAAAAGTAGAAGGTGATGAGGAATTCTCAAGGCCATGGTGGAATAAGAGGAGGAGAAGATAGAGGAGAAGGGGAAGCATGGAGCACCTAAATGTATGAGGAGAGAGGAACCCTAAAGAGAAATTTCCCAAGTTTATTTGACAGCTTGATCTCAAATTTAATGGACTAAGAGAGAGATATATATATATATATGTATATATGTATATATATGTGTGTATATTGGAGAGAGTAATTGAAATGTGGGTGTTCCTGGCTTTCATGTGACCTTTTTATGCTAATTTTAATGTTGAGGGGGAGAAAAGAAAGAGAAGAGGGCAGGGCGGTACACCCTTTTCCCAAGCTAAAGTTCCTTAGAAAGAAAGGAATAAAAAAGGGTTATAATATCTATTGTCAAACCATGAATCATATGTGTTTGATTACTTATTTAAGCTTAAAAATGTTTAGTTAGTGTGGGATTTGATGTCCATCTCTTCTCTCTCTCTATCTCTATCTATCTATTGTGAAAGGTGAAAAAATGCATAATTTATTTATTTTTATTTTACCCAAGACATAAGTTTGAGTATTTTCAAAATTTTCTAATCTACTACATTCTTTAATCCTTGCACCATTGTAATCGCCAATGTTCTACACGATTTCACTTCCTATTCAACACATGTTTCATGAAGCTAATATGGTAGCTAAGGTTTTGGCCAAAAAAGGACATTGTTCCTCAAATACTTGTATATGTTCAGTAATTTTTTCTTGAATATTTTTTTATTAAATTACTTTTGATATGTATTTGTATGAGCTTTTTGGTCCCGGTATCTCTAGATAGGCATGGGCTGCTGTGAAGAGAAAGTGGGTGGTGTTGCCCATTTGCCTGAGTTCAAGAATCAGACCCCAAAGCACTTCGAAAGTTTATGGGTTCTTAGGGAGTGTTTCAGTCTCTCTCACCAAGAGGATTTGATAACTATGGAGAATCACAATCTTGGGCTTGGTATGAGTAGTTTGTGGTGTGTAAGCTGAATCTCCACGAATTTAGCAAGAGAGAGAGATTGGACTATTTTAGAGGGAATGAGAAATGATTGGTGGTGTTTGGAATAGGGATTTCAAGTAGAAAAACCATATGGAAGGGGAAGCTTAAGGGTATTCCAGTAGCTAGAGAGATTGCTTGCTTGCTCTAGATTAGGTCGAGTTGATGGATAGCATATGCCTCCTTTTATAGGTGCCAGAAGCCCCTTATTTCTAGAAAACCCTAGCTGGTTCTCTCCAAATTTGCCAAGTCTTCTTCTCTCTTTTCCTTTCATTTTCTCCAATTCAACCATTTTAACTGAAACTTGCTTAATTCAAGCACAATAGGACAAAGTGTTTTGGAGCTCCAAAGTCTTCTTGCAGCTAGCCTCTGCAACACTTTCCATCCTTAGCAACGCTTCATCTCCCTTTCTTTCCTCGTTTCTTACATGAGCTTGTAGAGGCAAAAATGAAGGGTTTTATATGGCATTGCTCGTTATCTGTGTGTTTGTGCTTGGGCTTCATCGTATTGCAATGGGCTATGGCTGGGCTGGGTGATGTTTGATGAGACAATGAGAGTGAGTTCACAAAACCGGTACATCTTTACGAGCTTGTTGCAACCTCCCCACATCCCGAGTTACGTATTTGCTTGGAGTGGCACGCATATCAAAGCTCGTGTAGGCACTTTGTAACCATGTGATAGATTTTTGCATATCATGTTCGAGCTTCTTTTACAATGAGGTATTGCATCGGGCTTGAAATACATTTGGGCCCTTTCTTGGACAATAATATATATATATATATATTCCAAAACTTTTGATATGTATAGTAGTAAGGCCATCTCCAACCCAAGAGGCTAAACCCAAAATATCCCAAATTATTGCCCAAAACCTCTCCCAACCCAAGAAAATGAAGGGGCCAAAATTTGGAAAAACTCAAACTTAGACCCAAATACCAGTCCAAGTATTGCATGGATCCAAAACTATTCAGTGGAGCCCACCAACATATGGCACAACCCATGTGCATTAGAAAAGACATTGGGGCCCACGCTAGTGGCTTTGTTTGCTGGCTTGACACAACACATGCCACATGTCGGCTCCTGCTGAAGTTGTCGTTGCAATTCAAATGTCTTTTTTATTTATTTATAAAAACTTCTAATGGTAACTTTAAAAAAGAGATTGGGGCCCACGTTGCTGGCTTTATTTGTTGGACTGACGCAGCAGGTGCCATGTGTCGACTCTAGCTGAAGTTGTCGTTGCAATTCGACTTTCGTTTTTTTATAAATAAATTCTAATAGTAACTTTAAATCAACGATCTAGATTAAATTTAAGCTATTTTAACGGTAAAAAAAGAAGATCCAACGGTTGAAATTTAAATCCAACGGTCAAAATAATATTTTAAATTAATCCAAATCAGATCCAACCCCAAAACTCACTCCAAACTCTATAAATACTCACCAATTTCTCAATTAATCTACCAAATTTTTTTTTATTTCTAAATTTATTTTTCCTTTGTCAATTTCATCAATCTCCTTTCCTTCTCATATTTTTGATATCATTACAAGCACATCATCTTCTTCATTCTCATACTTTTCACATCATTTGAAGCTTTCAATGGATAACTGTGGCAAGGCCATCTTTTTCTTTATGTTTGATGATGATGAGGAACATCCTCAGAGAGTGATACAAGCTATTGTCCACCATACTTCACTGGAGAATGAAGCCACCAAACATGGTGAGTTGGTAGTCGATTGTGAGTACAAGAATTGTGAGAGGAAAGATCATCATCGCAATCTCATGTCCGACTACTTCGTTGAAAGGCCGCATTTTAATACTACAAACTTTCGTAGGCGGTTTCGAATGCAGAAAGAGTTGTTTTACAATATCTTGAATGATGTTGTCAACCATAAGTCATACTTTCATTATAAAAAAGACTGGCTCGGCCGACAAGGGCTATCCCCTGAGCAAAAGTTAACCGCTGTCTTTCGTATGCTCGCATGGAGATGCTCGGCTGACGAGACCAACGAGTACTGTAGATTGGGTGAAAGCACAGCTCTTAAATCACTCCGTAAGTTTTGTTACGTTGTTGAAGCCGTGTATGGCCAATGATACCTCAGGTCTCCAAATCCAGCTAACTTTTACAAGCTATTGCACAATGCAAGTAGTTGAGGCTTCCCATGCATGTAGGAAGTCTTGACTGCATGTACTAGGAATGGAGGAACTACCCATCTTTTTTTGCAAGCCAGTTTACCGTTCAAAATAAAATAATAAATAAATAAAACCATTGTTGTGCTAGAGGTCGTGGCCTCGTACGACACATGGATATGGCATGCCTTTTTTGGAGCCGCTGGATCCAACAATGATATCAACATTTTAGCTCGTTCTCCATTGTTCAATGATGTAGTACATAGAGTGGCTCCTCATGTTGAATATATTTTCAATGGAAATCAATACCATTTGGGCTACTATTTGGCAGATGGGATCCACCATCTTTGGGCTACTTTGGTGAAGACCATCTCTTTTCTTGATAACCTGAAAAAGAGTCTTTTTGCACAAATGTAAGAAGCGTACATGAAGGATGTTGAAAAAGCATTCGAAATACTACAGGCTCAATGGGCTATTGTTCGGGAACCTGCACATATGTGGTGCAAGGATAATCTCTACTCAATCATGATGACGTGTATAATTTTGCACAACATGATTGTGGAGGATGAGTATGAATATGTTGAAGAGGAATTTGATGATGAGGATATGTGTTGACAACAATCCAAAAGGGCCAGAGCAAGACAATATGAGCTGGAGCCAAGCATTACATACGAGTACCACCAAGATAGGCAGACTCTCTCTGATTACATGATTCGTAATAATAGAGTTCGATCTCCACATGTGCATTAAAGTCTCCGACACGATTTGATCAATCACCTTTGGAGGAGCTTTGGAGATGGTGAATGAGATCGACAATTGTTTCAATCCTCCTTTTGTGTTTTCAATTATCTTGTGTCTGTGTTTTTTTTAATGTTGTGTGTTTTCTTTTGGAATAAAATTATATTTATGGAATTTTAATTTTTTTTTAGGTCAAATCGTTCAAAAAAAATTAAATCATGACGTTATTTTAAAAGATTAAATGAAGAAAAGTTTTCCATAAATTAAAAAAAGTAGACTTAAACAATTTAATAAAGTTGCAGAATTAAAATTTGAGTATGAAGGGTTGGGAGAAAAAACGATTTGAGTCCGGGCAAAACCCAAATAGTTACTTTCTTGTGAGGAAAAATTTGGGTTTAGCCCCTTATGGGTTGGAGAAGGCCTAAGATCTGTTGCACATCTTCTTTGTAAACTTTTTATTTTTTAAATAAATTTTTTAAAAATAAATTTGTAATTACCAATGGTGGCATGCAGGGGGCAGGGGTTGGTTTTTTCTTTTTTAAATAATAACGGGCTGGATGGGAAGCACCGAGGCCAAAAAATTGGGGATGGGTGTCCGAAGACACTTTTAAGGTGTAAATAGAGGATTACAAGACTTTACATTTAGGGTCTCTATATTTCTCTACATTTCGCTTTATTTGGGCCATTATAATAATTCAATGGTTTAGAGCATTTCCAGCAGTTAGCCCCTTGCCATGGCAAGGGGAGCTCAATGGTAGCTACTATTCACGTGAATAGTGGTTGCCCTACCCCCCCCCCCCCCCCCCGCAAAGTGTGTTTCCAGTAGTCGCCCTTTGCCATGGCAAATACTATTCATTTTTTTGTATTTTTTCACAACTTTGGTTACTTAAACAATTAATTCGGATAAGATTTTTGGGTTCCTACTTGTCAATACTATTCATATCGGATAAGATTTTCGGTTTCAAATTTCAGATAAATTTCAAATTTCAAATTTCAAATAAATTTAAAATGTTAAATTTTAGATACATTTTGAAATTCAAATTTCATATAAATTTCAAATTTCAAATAAGATTTTCACCCTCTAAGATTACGCCACGTGTCATATCTATTTGCCTAAATTTTTCTATAAAACCAGAGGCTCAGCTCATACCTCTCACACAAGATCTTCTCTACATTTTCATTTCTCATATTTTAGATTTCATTCTCCATTCTCAATGGCAGACATGCAAGAGGTTTTGGAGAGGCAAGAGCGAGAAACTAGAGAAAAAATGCGTAGACGAGCTGCAAGCAAAATGGCGTAAAGAGAACTAGATGAGCAACTTGGCATAGCAGTTGCTTTGCTGGAGGAAGAAAACCAGAGCCGCCTTGGTTCACGAAAAGGCCGTGGCCCGAATATGGACAGACATAGACATTCTCAGGGTAAGAATCTTCTGGAAGATTGTTTTATCCCACATTCTCTGTACTCTTATGTTCATTTTCGAGCGAGATATATAATGCAACCCCATTTGTTCAATAAAGTCATGCATGATATTTGCAATTATGATGAATACTTTGTTCAAAAGAAAAATTGTGCTGGAAATTTGGGGCTTCTTCCCGAGTAAAAGTTCACAGTTGTGATACGAATGTTGGCATATGGGTCATCTGCTGATCAGGTGGATGAGATTGCTCGGATGGGGAAGTCCACTATTTTGGAGAGCTTTGTGCGATTTTGTGATGCAGTGGAAACTCTGTACACTATGGACTACCTGCGCAGACCTACGCCCAGGGACCTACAACAGCTTCTACAAAAAGCTGAGTCTCGTGGATTTCCTAGAATGATTGGTAGCATTGACTGCATGCACTAGCAATGGAAAAATTGTCCAACTTCTTGGCAAGGGGATTACGGAAATAGGAAAGGGCATAAAAGTATCATCTTTGAAGCAGTTGCTGGTTTTGATACATAGGTTTGGCACGCCTTCTTCGGAGTTGCCAGATCTCAAAACGATTTGAATGTCCTGGGTCAATCCCTAGTGTTCAATGATGTTCCCTGGTGTTCAATGATGTTTTGAGAGGTGAAGCCCCAAATATCACATATGAAATCAACAATATCGTCTACCAGAATGGGTATTATCTAGTTGATGGCATCTACTCGAGGTGCACAACATTTGTGAAATCAATTCCACATCCCTGATCCCATAAGTAAATTTTTTTTGCTGCCAATCAACAAGGGTACAGAAAAGATGTGGAGAGGTGCTTTGGTATCCTTCAAGCTCGATGGGCTATTATCATGGGCGCGGCGTGTCTATTTGACAAGGAGGTGCTTAGGAGTATAATGATGACTTGTATCATCCTCCACAACATGATTGTGGAAGATGAGTATGATTACGATACTGATGAAGTGTATGAAATGTTTTGAACACGGCCTTAACACGAATTTATGAAAAGCCCATGGGGCCAAATGGAGAACCAATGCAGCATGAACCGTTGGTTAGAGATGGTAGTTTCATGCCCTGTATGATTGAGCGTTACACGGAGATGCAATCGTCGTATATTCATGAACGCCGTCAAGTTGACTTGATGGAGCATTTGTGGGCGGTGAAAGGCAATAAAGGTGAATGAAGT